>JBAMYA010000018.1:18688453-18699534 GCA_037176975.1 Arrhamphus sclerolepis | reverse complement strand
ATCTTAGAGCATGAATCACTGAAGTTAGCATTTGTATTGCATTACGTTTGATAATGAATTATTTTTGAAATTTTTGCTTCTATTATGTTCAAGGGCAAAAGCTTCAGTTAGACATTTTAGTGATGGCTGCACGAATTTCAAATATTCACCAGGATAAATTACTGAAAAATGTGAGATACCTAGAGATAGCTTGAGAGTTTTCGGAGATATTAAAAGGGCTAAAGTGATCTTTTCAGAAGGCCAGAAAGGAAATGACCCAGGTTTATTTTGATTAGCCAACTTCAGTCAAAAACACCCTAATGAATTTTTAGGACCACCCCCACCCCTCTTACTCTTCTTTAAACACACACGTGCATTCCAGTTTTTCTTTTTTTTTTTCCAGTAGTCACATAGTCTTCAACGTGTTTTAAAGGCACTCAGTTAATAGTATACTGCTCCCACTTCTGGGAGTAAAGAAAAGAAAATTTAACAGTGCCCTGGATGTATTGATGCACCCATATTCCCCTCTAGGCTCCTGGAATGATTTTCCCATTCCTCTGAAATTATTTTAAAGTGGATACAACCAAGCCTGTTACGTTTATGTCTGAAATATGTTTATACTTAACTGTTTTAAAGTTCTTTTTTCAGCCCTTGAATTGCACTTACATGGCAGTGAATATTGAGAATATATCTACATTCTACCACTTGTTCGTCATCTGATATTATAAAACAGTCGTTAAATATTTTAATTTGCCTACGCATCCATTCATTTTGTATTTTTCTCCCATGCCAACTTTCTTTCCTTCACGTAGGAGCTGTGTTGCATTTTTTTTTTTGTCTGAATATGTGCTCATATTCATTATGTGATTGCACTAATAGGTCCAGTTCTAGCGAAATAAAATAGCAAGATTGCTTCTCCTCACTATGCGTTGCCATGGTGAATCACAGTATCGGGGCTCCATTGGTGATGTCTTTTCATAACTGGGTCAGCATACTCAGAGTTGATCAAACCAACTCCAAACACCTGTTCTTAAACTGAAAACTCGGTTTCTTAACGGAGCTTTTTTTTTTTTTTTTTACATAAAGTTTATTCAACCTCTCTTCTGAGAGAAGCCCTGATCTACATTTTGGTCCTCAATAAAGCAAAATTAAAATTAGATGGTCGAATGTGAGCATGATATTCCCACTTTAAGCTTTTGTTGTTTTAAAATAGGATATAATATAGTTCCTTTTTAGGTATGGATGTATATATTGTTTTGTGTATAGCTTGTGTACTGTTTTCTTTGTGATTATTTTAGTTTTTCCATGCCACCTCAGAAAATAAACAATATTAAACTTTTTTTTAATATTATTTTCTCTTGTTTACTCTTTAAAGTAAATCTGTCATAAATTTGAAGACATAAATGTCCACTTGCCAAACCACACAGAAGTCCATAGGAACCTGGCTTACGCTAACTTATTCCTACACACACGTCCATGACAATTAAAGTTCATCCAATTACATGAAGAATATATGCACCATATGTTGTGCTCCCAGGTACTAGACAGGTCCAAGCCATCTCCCCCTACGCTTGTTACAATATTCTTCAAGTCATGATACATGTTTTGAGCATGAACATGTTTCATTGGTTTAGATATTTCATTGAATTCAGGGATGAGCTTTCCTTGGTTTACAATAAGATTATTAGACAAAAGGAATTATCCTCACAGAATCTTTGTCAACCGTTGCAGTGTCACTCTGAATTTAAATATGCTTTTGTCGTCTCAACATTTTTGTCATGTTAAAAGTGTCTATGGAAGTTTGACTTTCATAGATGCTAATAATCTGATACACAATATTAGTTTTGAGCATCTGAAAGATTAAAGCATATGAGAATGTGAATCAGCTGGGACTGTCAGGACCAGACAGACCAGCTGCTTTGGCTCCACACTCAGTTATGTTCAAAATGTTGAAGCAGGATGTGAAAAACTGCTTTTGGAACCACCTTAAACAGCAATAAGTAGAAGGAATAGTTGTTGGTATAACAGGTCTCTGAAATCATTGTGGAAGAATTTCATCGCACACTTTTCGGTATTCTTACCACCCAGCTCATGGGCAGCGACCTAAAACAGAGACTGAACACAAGATGTTGGAAAGTAAAACTATCATTAATAGAAAGTGCCGGTACCAACAACCAAGGAGCACCTAAACTGGTGTGCCTTTCATGTGAGCCACAACAGGTAGATTTTATCCTCAGCAGCACAAGTGCAGTCAATGAAGAAATTAGTGCCACACTTCTGTATTGCTGAGGCAGAGCCAGCAGAAATGCAGAGGTGTCATGACCTGCACGGCTCGTGACGGCAGGACACAACATAAAATATGCCCAGATGGAAAAGTGGAGTTTAATGTGTTTTATTCTTATACAACAAATGATTTTACAACCACAGAGGGCATAAAGCAGGGAGGAGCAACTTAAAATAACCAATAATCAACAAAAAATGTACTTTACAAATGGCAAGGTACCACAAATAAACTAAGTTTTCTAAACCAAACCAAAATTACTAAAGACTAATCACCCTCCAAATCACAGAGTCCAAATATCTCTCACAACAAAGCAAAATCACTAATTTGAAGTTTCTTGTTACAGTTTAATCAAAGGTTTCAAAGGTCAGTTTAAGGGGCAACGTTTTCTCTAAACAGCTGCCCACTGAATAAAGGTGTCTGAGTCTCTTTTAAGCCGCACTTCAGAAACTGTTGCAGGTGGTGAGAACTGGGCCATCTTCCAATAGGCTCAGGTGGTTGTCGGAAAGATGGAAGCAATCCTCTCTGAGCACTGGGGCAGTCTGATTTACATAGCAAGGGTGGGCGGGTACACGAGTGGAGCACAGGAGAAGGGGCCAATCACAGTGGTGCACCAAGAAACTAGATTCTGAATCATGAAAATACACATTTCTGGGGGCCAAGGGCTGTAACAGTAGATGAGTTTCCATGTTCTTTAGAACAGTGTTCTTCAACTCTGGTCCTCAGGGCCCAAAGTCCTGCATGTTTTAGAGGTTTCCATGCTTGAACGCACCTGCCTCTAATCAGTGGGTCATTGACAGACTTGTGTAGATCTCAACACAAGCTGACAGCCATCCAATCAGATGTGACGAAGCAGGGGCACATCTAAAACATGCAGGACAGTGGTTGAAGAACACTGATTTAGAATGTCTTTCTATGAAGAAGAGGCTTTCTCTTGGCAACCCTTCCATACAAGCCATGTTAGTGCAGTCCTTTGCTAATTATATTGTCACCATGACAACTCAGGCCAGCAAATTGATGGGCAGTAAAAATTGTTTCTTCAAGATCATTTCTGATGTGTTTCCTCTTTGGTATTGTGTTAAACACCTGAAGGCCCCAGAGGACCATGTCTCTAAACTTCTCTGGAGGTGTTCACACGTGATGATGATCAGTTAATCAAGTACATTTGTTTGACAGCACCTGACTTTCATCTGCCTTCATAATTCCTGTGGAAGGAGTTAAAATTATATAATGCTTAACTTTCCATTTGTTGCTTTTGTGATTTGGTTTAGTTTTAGTAAGAAAAAAAATCTTTAATTGCATTTTTCAGTCTTGAGGAAACAACATTAAGTGAATTTTGTTGCAGTTCCACTGTTGACCACTAGATGCTGGCTGCAAAACAGAACAAATCCTAATTGACTCCCATGTTAAAATGGCCATTGCTAACCATTACTAGGTCATGTCAAGGTCAGCAGCAAGAATGACTGACTGCAGGTCTCAGCATAATTGGAGTAGGAAGAGTCCTGATATGATTCTACATCACAAAGTCCAGAACCATGCTAGCCAGTCTGACATGGGTTCTCGGGTGAAGGAGCAGAGCCCCTCACAGCAGCCAAATTATGCTGGGACCTGCACTCAGTTATCTCAACTGGCCTCTCCATGTGCAGCACCATTGTGGAGCTCTCAACGACTTGCCTCAGCTTCTGCGTTAGCGGTCATGAAAAAATGAGGATACCCCATTGGAATATTCAGTTCTGTTTTAAGAAATGTTCAGATACTGATGTCCAATCTGTTTTTTTATTAATCTCTGGAAAAGAAAGTAATTAAATTTCAGTTAAACAACAAAAAATAACTTTGTTTTACTCATTAAAGAAAAGATATTAACAAAAATGAATACTCTAACTGAGGAAAACGTTAGATTACCCTACCCCGTAATAGCTACTGTTACTCCCTTTGTTTGAAATTACTTCAGTGAGATGCTTCTTGTAGCCATCTACCAGTCTCCAACATTGGTCTGAGGAATGTTTGTCTCATTCCTCAACATAGAATTCCTTCAACTGTGAGATGTTTGAGGTATGTCTTGCATGTACAGCCCATTTCAAGTCACCCCACATGTCAATGGGATTAAGATCTGTTCTTTGACAGGGCCATTTCAGAACTCTCCATTTCTTAGTTTTCAGCCAGCCCTTGGTGGATTTACTTGTATGTTTGGGGTCATTGTCATGTTGCAGGGTCCAGGTCCGCTTCTTTCTTATTTATTTATTTATTTATTCATTCATTTATCTATCTTTACTGATGGACTCACATGTCCCTCACACACCCTCTGATACTCAATAGAATGGTGGATTCTATGATGGTGAGCTAGCCAGGTGTTGCTGCAGCAAAGCATCTCCAAACTCTGACATTTCCATCTCCATGCTTCACGGCTGGTATGAGGTTGTTTTACTGGAATTCTGTATTTAGTTTATGCCAAACATGTCCTATGTTCTGGTGTCCATATCAATCAATATTAGACTCATCTGTCCAAAGAACATTATTCCAGAAGTCCTGGTCTTTCTCTATGTTCGCGCTAGCAAACTTCAGTCTGGCCTTCACATTTCTCTTAGAGAAAAGCTCCTTGCACACTTCCCCTGCAAGTTAAACTTGTGCAGTACTTTTCTGATTGTTGAGGCATGCACTTTCACATCAACAGTAGCAAGAGTCTGCTGTAGTTCCTGAGATGACATTTTAGCTTTTCTGGAGACATCTTTCAGCATCTTGCAGTCTGCTGTCGGGGTGAACTTGCTTGGATGGCCATACCAGGGCATGTTATCAGTTGTCTTGAATGTCCTCCACTTGTCCACTATTTTCTGGACAGTGAAATGGCTGACATCAAATCCTTTTGAGTTCTTTTTAAATCCCTTACCAGACTCTTAAGCTGCTACAATCTTCTGTCTGAAGGCCTCGGACAGCCCTTTTGATCTCACCATGGTATTCACTCTAACTGTAACAGTCAAGAGTACAGCAAACTAAACGAGTGAGATTTAAATAAGGCAAGGCTCCTTCAAAGTGCTGAGCAACGATGTTCTAATCACATGCATCTGATGTGATACAGCTGTGTGTGATTTTAGCCACTTTAATTGGGAATAAATGTGGGGGTGTCCTAATTTATTCCTCACCCAACATTGCACTTTTTAACAATTTCATTTTACAGAAAATATTGAAAAAGTCTTTTCTTCACTTGTAATTGTTTAGTTATATTACTTGAATCTCCCACTGTTGTTAACATTGAATAAATATCAAATATCTATATGTCCAAATTTTTTTTTTTAAACACAAAAGCTTTCATAGGGTGTCCTAATTTTACATATGATATACAAAGTGCATGTGACATGCAGAATTATCCAATTAAACTGGCTTGTAGACCAGTGGTAAGTACATGTTTAATCTCAACCTCAAAAAAGTAAACTCTGCAGCCAAAGCATTTGAAATGTCTACATTAAAAGAAGAGGTATGACACAATACTCCCCATTTGTAAAAGCACTAGTATGTTAGAAACAAAAAAACAATATTGGATCTAAATCCTTTTCTGACTCAAGTTTCCTCATTCGCACTGCTGTGCCCATCCATAAAAGGTGCTTGTTCAGCAAGTAGACGAAGCAGCAACTGGAGTGCGACATGCAGACAAGCAGACAAGGTGTAATCCACAGATAAACACTGACAAGGAGTAGGCAAACAGGAAGCCTGCAAGATTAAAAAAAGGTTGTACCCACAATAAACACTCCTGACCAGTCATGTCAAATCAGCCAGCTTGAGGTTTACAACACAGTTCCATTTACAAAACATTTTAAATTTGCCACTGGATCAAAACTGAGGGGCTCCATCAAATATTAGCATACAAGTCTGTTCTGTGTGAGAAGATAACACATGCAATAAAGCAACAAGCATATGCATTATGAATTATTATACATTAATTATCACTTGACTACTGCCAAGATCCAGAGAAGAAAGAAAACACAGACTGAAGATAAAAGACATATACTATGGATTTGAGCAGATGTGCTGTTCTCTAAACTGTTCGACCAGCAGCCTGAGGTGTGTCTCATTGATACTCCATTAAAATGCCATTAACACCACACCCCCTGCCCAATCTGTCAGCATGTGCGTTAAACTCAGAAAACAGTCTACGTGGAGGCCAGACTGCAGTCCTGGATGAGCAGCACCCCTCATGGAGCTCCACAGGAAATGAGGAGAGATTATATAAGGGGAGCTGATTGCTTATTTGGAAGATGGAATCTGCTGTGATTTCAGAAGAACAGCCAGGTAGAAGTATTTTAAGTAATTTTGAAGAGCTACCATACATTGTAGATGTGCCTCTCTCTATCTGCCCCTGAAAATACCCCTCAAGATGGCGGCCATCTTCAGTCAGTGCTAGCTGTGACTCTGACTGGATAAGCTAATCAGCACTCGCCTCAGGGATTACATTCCTTATCATATCTCTGCCACCAGTCAGGTTAAGCATGTTGCCATGTTGCAACTCTTTTTAATAAAGCTTCATTTTTAATCAAGATTTGGGTAAAGCCACCCACTCAGTTAATTGGTTTTTATTATATTAGGAGGGATTGTATGGCAGCCAACTCAGTAGGACTGGCTTGGGATGAAGTGCATGCAGCACTGCTGATTTCACTCACAGAGACCTCACAATTCTAATTTGTTCCATCATCGCAAATCACTTGGTAAATACTTTAATGCAAGCCTGATAAGTGTGACAAGACTACAGAGGGCTTGCTTTTGTGAATGTCATTTCTTGGGTCAGGCTGAGATTGTGTCAGTGGACGTTATCAGCTGGACGCTGATATCAAATCCATTGGGTTGTACTGCTAACTGATAACATTTGTCTTAAGGCTGCAAAACATCCAAGTCTGCACAGTAGAGGGATACAGAGAGATGGAACGGGAATCCGGTAGCATGATTTGAACATGCTATGATAGAGATTAAATAATGGAAGCTGATTGCTTATTAGTACTTTCAGTGCAATGACAGTAAATTATTTTCATCTTGATGCCAATTCCTGACCCTTTTTCCTGGGTGTGAAACTAACAGAGATCTGTGGAGATGACTTCAAAGTTAAAATTTGAGATCATTATTTTGGTATGACCTACCTATCTTAACCCATTGTATTTGCTCATATCGATTATCTCTTTGTTGAGGAAGGTTTTCACAATGTGATCACTGGCACTGAGACTCAAGGACTGGATGGAAACCAGGACGCAAACCACTTACACTGTGGTGTCATGTTTAGCTGATGCATGACAAGTAGGGATGCTGATTCAATTTCCATAGCCAGCGCGGACAGAAGCACCTTGCTTTGATACGTAGAAACAGAGGGACGCTAATAGAAAAACAGGGGAGATGGGGAAGTAAACAAGAAAAGGAGGGGAAAAGAAAGAGGAAACAAAGGAGACAAATGTGTCCAAAACAAAGACAGTAACTCTCCCCTCAGGGAGCCCACAGGCATTGTACTGGGGTTGGCCGGGTAATCCAGATGGAGGCAAACATGTTTCATATAATGGGTTCAACCTTGGTTCAGCTTTCTGACAATGCTGATACCACCTTTGTGGTCAGAGGGTATTATTGACTTCATTTACTGATTTATATCCATTTAATTGTTTTAATAAT
This sequence comes from Arrhamphus sclerolepis, assembly GCA_037176975.1. Classification (NCBI taxonomy): domain Eukaryota; kingdom Metazoa; phylum Chordata; class Actinopteri; order Beloniformes; family Hemiramphidae; genus Arrhamphus; species Arrhamphus sclerolepis. The sequence continues at coordinate 18,691,637 of JBAMYA010000018.1, read as the reverse complement.
GGGCACACCGGTTTTTTGTAATGTAGCCTATAAATTAAATCCATCCATCCAACGTCTATATGTGCTTCTTCCTATTTAGGGTCACCAGGATCAGCTTTATTTGGGTAAAAGAGGTACGCCCCAGACTGACTGTTACGCTGTACAACATACCATTGACAAGAAAAAAAAGAAAAGGAAAGGAAAAAATGATTTATTTATTTAAACTTAGTTTTACCAGGCAGAACATTAAGAACAAATTCTTATTTAAAATGTTGGCCTGGCAAGTGCCAGAGAGCACTTGTAGAGGTAGAAGAGAGGGAATATGTAAATGAGTGCTGTCCAGATGTTTGGTTGTTTAAATGTTTGTTTATTTCACTGTTTCCTTAGTTAATATTTAATAATATTTGCTCGGGGGTCATGCTCTGAAATTTGTATTATAATGCATGCTATGTAAATGTAGTTGAATTTAATTAAATTTAAAGTTGATGCGGTTTTACTGGCAATAATAATAGGATGGCTCGTTGTGCTTTTTTGTCCAGAAATGTGACAAAGGTTTTTGGTGACCAACTTTTGCTACATTTTGCTACACCATGGCATCCGTTGTAGTTGTGATGTGTCTGTTTTCTGACAGTTATGAATCCACCATCCTGACTTTCAGTGTATTGTGCAGTGACAAAATTGTCAGTGTCTGATCAGAACTGAGTCAGAAAATACTTTTTAGTGTTTTTCCATTCTAAACCCAAATGAAAAAAATAGGATAAAAAAAAATCAAAATGGTTTATCAATCTGCTTGTATATCTGATAAAAAGGACACTCACAGTCAAAGTGACATTACATAAGTTAACTTGTTGAGAGTGAGAAAATGCACTCTTAAATCAGTGGAGCTCTTCAGTGCCTCAGGTACTCAGCTCTGACTGTGCGAAGGGATGTAGCATGAATCATGTTTCCTACACATTGTTAGAAATATTGTCATTTGATTCCATAGAAGAGAGTGTGTTGAGTTGTTTGAGGCCCTGTGATGGACTGGAGACCAGTCCAGGGCCTCCCCATACCTTTCACTAGAAGATGAGCTGGAATAAGCTTCACCAGATCCCAGGGATCCATGGATGGATATATGGTTCAGCAAACTGTGAAATAAAACATGATCTCCACCTTAATTATTTTACCACAAAGAGTTTCTGGTTTCAAATAAGGGGATTGGATGTACTTTAAATCAAATCCCCGTTTTGATTGAGTGTTGAGACGCCATTGGACTCCGTCATCACGCCAGTTTTTGCTGAGGAAAATATCTCACTTGGAGGATTAAAATCTTGTGGATAAAATGCCACAAAAGAGGACCCAAGGCCGAGATGAGACCGGATGAGGAGTTTGTATCGCTTACTTAGGTGAACGAGTTACTGAGCCAACAGAAGGAGATGTTCTTGGCGTTGCTTCAACAGTAACATGATAACTTCAAAGGCTTTGTTAAAATCATTATGGGCTCTACAAATGCTAGATGCATTGTCACAAGAACTGCAGGATATTAAAACCAGCCTACAGTTCACACAGAAAGACGTGGACGACATCAAAGCAGAGGCCGAGTGCTGCAACTTGCTGTAGTCAGATGTGTTTAAAGTTTGTGACAGCCTGCTGGTTTTCACTGACAAGATGGAGTACCTGGAGGGACAATCCAGAAGAAATATCCTGGTTATTGGTGGAATGACAGAGTCGCCAAACGAGACCTGGGCTGAGATGGAGGAAACGGTGAAGAAGGTCCTACCTGAAAATTTTTATCTACAGCAGGAGATCGAGATGGAGAGGGCTCACCGCACTAGGAAACCGGAGGAGGAGACACACCCAGGCCGATTGTCCTCAGATTGCTGAAGTTCAAGGACAGATCATCTACATTGCAGCATAAAAAGGCACTCAAAGGATCCAAAAACTACATTGAGAACTTTATGGAGGATATATGGGAAAAAGAGGAGGGAGCTGATGGCGAAGCTAAAAACAGCACATGAGAGAGGGGATATTGCTTTTCTGCATTATGTCAAGTTGATCATCCATCCCGGCTGCAGCACACTGATACCACTAAGAGACATATAACGGACAACCAGGTATCCAGTCTTCACCCAGAGATGTTTAATCATCATCCAGAAAAACAAACTTCACCATGACAACAAGAACAGCTCATGCACACCCTAGACAGAGAAAGCTGCTACAGATTGCTGATCTTGAGGATATTGAACTGGCTACATTTCAGCACCTTGACGATCATCATCAAGACACTGAAAATGACATTGATCATGAGTAAGATGGTAATTGATAAGATTTTTACGATTCCAGTTCCATTTTCGATTTTGCTTAATGATTCGGTTCTTTATTGATTCCCTTATTGATTCTCATTTGGAAAAAAGAAACAACAAACAGGTTGATTAGCATCACCATTATAATATTTTAATAATAATAAAATAAATATTCTTCTGTAGAAATGAACAAAATAGAGCATAAATTATTCTGTGGCAATAAGAATGTTCAACATTTTTCAAATGGAAATTTAAATTCTTCTTTTTAAAAGGATATATGAGCTGAGCACTCAAAAATAAAACTACATCAGCCAGTGACAATCAAGTCAAATCCAGTGGAACTGCGCATTGTGCAAATCTGCAACCATCAACTTTGAAAAATTAATAGTTCTTTTGCAGAAAAATAAGCCTCTGGCTCTGAGCCAGTCAGACATTTAACGTTAACTGTTTCTGATAGCAGGTTTTGCAAATGGCACTAACATGCTAGGCAGTGTTTGTTAGTTAGTTACATGCAGCATTATTAGTCATGGACACGCAAACGTTGCTGTTGCTGGGTTGAGAATCACTAACGTTGGTCTGGAGTGGATGGAAAATGGGCCATTCATTAATAGTTATTACACGCTATGTGCGCAAATGTTTCTGTGTGGAAAAATGTATGAATCTAAATCAAAAAATTATTTTCGTCTGTGGGAATTTCAATATTGATCATTTAAACCCAAACAAACACATCGTGACAGAAGAATTTATTAATACCATGTACAGTCTAAGTCTGTATCCTAAAATCACCAGGCCCAGTTGTATTACATTGCATTGTGCAACTTTAATTGAAAACATGTTCACATTGTCTTACCCTGCATTCACACCAAAAGCGTCACGAGCGTCATAAGCAGCCGGCAGCCATTCATTTTCAATGATCGTTTGCT
>JBAMYA010000018.1:18666291-18688353 GCA_037176975.1 Arrhamphus sclerolepis | reverse complement strand
AACTCCAATTAACCTATCAAGCATGTCTTTGGACTGTGGGAGGAAGCCGGAGTACCCGGAGAGAACCCACGCAAGCATGAGGAGAACATGCAAACTCCACACAGAAAGACCCCTGTGGAGGACCAGGAACCTTCTTGCTGTGAGGCAACAGTGCTGCCCACCAAGCCACCGTGCTGCCCTACTATGAACATGATTATATTAAGTAGTACTGAAGTGATATCAAGAAATTCCACAAGAACAATATTTGATCAAGCTGAGACAACGAGAGTCACTCAATTTGGCGCAACAAGTCAATCACTTAGCTCTGAAAATGTCAGAAGTTATTGCGAGACTTAACAGCAACACATTGGAAGGAGACTGACTTCCAGAGCATGTGCAGAGATACAGGTAAAGGTAAGCTTAAATCTATTATCATCCTTCAAAAAAGCACAATTCCATACAAACATACCACCAGCTGTTGGTCTATCACTTTCCCTCCTTTTTGATGAAAACTTTATTAGTCATGATTTCTTTTGACTGTAAAAACTTGAATTCCACCACGTGGTGTATTGAAGCTTCTGTTATTATAGCGATTTGATAACGACAAGAGAATGTTCTCCAGGAAGAAATACTACAAAATCGAATTTTTACCTTCCATAGTAATGAAATGCTCGTGATAAAAGGGTTTGGAGCTGAACAGTGTAGTATAGCTTTGACCGTGCTCGTATCAGTTAGCTACCAGCTAATGGCACATGGCACTCTTTTTCAGCACCACTTGTTGCCATGGTAAGTCAAAAGAGAGAGAATCGTAGGGGTTACCTGCTGACAAGAGATCTTATTGGAGACACTTAAGAAATCTGCAATTCGAAACTTCTCTGCTTTGTTATTGACCGTTTCTCTTTTTTCCAGTTTCAATATGCTCTTTTTACAGTTTTTCAGTTTGTTTAATCACATGTGTTATAATAATATATTGTAATTTAATATTCATGGAAGGCCATTGTTTGTTTTCTTCAAATTTATCCAGTAATTCCTGTTTGCATGAGTCCTGAGTTTGCTGTGGGACTCCAAGTCTGCGTTGGTCCGCCGATCCTGCCCCCCCCCAGCTGAAAGGGATTGTCGGCCATAGTTCACAATTTAAACAGTTTGCCTTCTGTATGTCAAACTGCATTGACTGCAGCACCACCAGAGGTAATGCTACTCATGCCCACAGATAAACTGCCTGTGTACTTTTAAGTCAAGGACATACATACATGCACATTTAAGTAGAGTCCATCCAAAAGAAAACTCTCAAGAGTTGGTGGAATTGTCAACATTCAGTTGTCAGCCGTGCTCTTGTAGAGGTCTTGCTACAGAGAGGGATTCTCTTCAACACACGGGCACTCATTTGAAGAGTTGTGAAACTGTTACTTGTATGTCTGAAGGCTGCTGTTTTCAAACAAATGGAACACAGACTGGAAACTTAAATACTTTAAGCCAAGTGTAGTTACAAAAACTTCAAAAGAATGACTTGATAAACCAGTGGGAGACACACTCAGTCAAGATAAGAGTCTAGCTGAAGCTGCAAGTGCATGTTCAAGACATTGCCCAAAGAAACTGAACAAATTTTGCTACAGTCTTATTTAAATTGGAGCTTCTTCCTCATGTGCTAGGCACAACATATAATGGGTTTATAGAACTAAGTTCTTGCTAAGTTTACCAACATTGCCCCATCCACTGACATTATTGAAGGTTTTTTCATAAAAGTGACTCATTTACGGTGAACAAAAACTGAAAGTTGTGAACAGTTGCTTTCTATGATTTCAGTTGAATTCAAATTTCTCGACTAAAAAAAACCTGAGGTCGGTGTAACCAACCGTTAGAGGACTGGGGAGTCTCTCCCCCATCTTTTCCACTAAGCTCACCATGGCAACGTCAACAAAGCAGCATAGCAGGTAACGTGGTGACGTGACATTTCTTCTGTCTCCAGAAATACACTTCAGTAGCTCTGGATGGAGAGAGATGCAAAAGTTTGCTAGCTTGTTGTTTAATATGCTCATGAAAAGAAACCAAAATTGTTTTAATCATTGTTCCAAGTAAAGACAAAAAACCTTATTTGATGACGTTTGTGTTTTGATAGTGTCACGTGTTGAGCACGGATCTGTGGTCCGCCGGGGCAGCCGGTTTCCTCCCACAGTCCAAAGACATGCATGTTAGGTTAATTGGTGTTTCTGAATTAGGTATGAAAGAGATTGTCAGTGGGTGTTTGTCCACATGTGGCCCTGTGAAGGACTGGACACCTGTCCAGGTGTACCTGCCTTTATTTCTGCTGGAGTCCATCCCAGCAGACTTCAGGTAAACGGTTATATATCATGGATGGGTTTTTTTTAATCGAGAAGTTTTTCCTTGAAATGTTGCTTAAAATCCCATAAAATGGGTCAGATATAGCTATCAATGTTCACTGAAGAAAAAAAAAACTGTACATATTTGAATACATTTATTTTTAAATCACTAAATATCTCTAATCGTATATAACCAAACTGACACTTCAAAAAGCTAGACCAGGACCAGAGTTAAGGAGCATTTACATTTTTATTTATTTTTATTGAATTACTTTGTGGCACTTCAGTGTGGTTTATGATTTGTTTAGTGACAATGACATGTGGTTGTAATGAAATGTCCTGAACAACTATAACTTTTGTTAATGATTTTTAGCAGGAAACAGCATCTAATTTTGGTTGGCATTCTTCCATTTTCTTCATGGTGGCTATCTATCTATCTATCTATCTATCTATCTATCTATCTATTACATACTGAAATATGTTATTCATGTTTGGGTTTCTGTTGTGAAAGTTGTTGGTTTTTTGCTGTTTTTCTTTCATTTATTTTTTATTAATTGAATCTTGTTGAGAACTTTGTGTTGCACAAAATACATGGATGGATGGATGTATAGATGGATGGATATACTTAATCATCTGCTTCTAGCCATGGGTCTTTCGGGCCGTGCTCCCTTGTTTCCCATTTCTTTACAGCGTCACCCCTGCAGACTCCTGTGGCTCATTCACTCATTTTCAACGAGAGAAGCTGGGCTGACAACACCATGTTACTGCAGTGAATAAAAAGTCTGATACTGCTGTGGGGAATTTCACCACATTATGTTTCGTAGTAGTCCCGAAAGAGGCGTGCCTTGAAGTTCAGAGCCCCCCCGATGACAGATGGGACTCTGGGATTAAGTGTGTGATGTCTGATCCAGGGCCGCGTTCTTGCTCTGGGTTCTCTGAATTATTTAGTCTACATCATCCAGCCCTTTGCCCCTGAGTTTTGATCTTACAGTTACCAGGTCGAGGCTGACAGCTAAAGAGTAGAAGTTTGTGAAATGAGACCTTACTTATGTAACGTGCAAGTCTCAGAGCATGAAAAAACAGCCACCCTTTGCTTATTTGACAAACACAGAGCGCCTCTAAAATATTAACTACATTGATAATCAAACTGACATTCATGTGACTCAATTTGTCAATTTCCTTCTTCCAAGCTCCACAAAACGCTAAAGAATCCCTGTGGTACTCAAAAAACAACAGTAGGGGCTGCAAAGCGCTGACCAATGCATGTGTTTTATGCTGTTATATGCTGTTATAATTTTACATATATAAATGTACTGATGATAGATAGCGCTAAACATCTGCCGCCTAATGCATGAATTAGAACATGTCAAAAAATGACATGTCATTTAGTAAGACATGATTAAGCAAGATATAGTGATATGACGTGTTCAGTTATGCATATTATTAGACTTCCAGGGTGTTCAGTAGACCCACATCTGTAGAGGAGTGTAGCAGCTTGCACTCCACGCAATGTCTAGACTAATATTTTACTTCTCTGCTCAACACCTCGGTTCAAAAACAGTCTTTATACTTGAATAAGTACTCTGAGCTCTGAGTCAACAATAGCTTGTGTTTGAGCTCCTGATTTTGCACAGCTATCAGGACAGACTTCTTAGATGTATGAGGCCAGGTTCATTGTCTTCCAAACTCCCAGAGCCTCAGACACTGCAGAGAGAATTTAATTGATGTGATTTGAGGACACATTTATCTACGAGCATGTTCTTGGGGTTTGACGGCTGTGAGATTAATATGGAAACAGGCAATGTGATATCATATGTGACCCTGGGTATCCTGTGAATCATTCAAACCTATGACAAACGCAGATGCTCAACATATCAGCAGTGGGAGTCAGCTGTGCAAATAACCAGGAGATGTTACTGCGTGGGACGGATGTCAAGAGTCCAGCGATTACCATTTACCATCAGCTACATTGGCTTGAATCAGTGTATTATACACACTGTTAAAAAGAAAGACGGACAGACAGCTCAAGGCCATTAACATAAATATTGTGTTATGAATCATAATCAAGGAACAAAGTTATGCAATCAACCTCCATCAAATTAAATTATCTGACTCAAAAGTGTGATTCCACTAAAGTGATAATGTTGACAGGGTCTCTGCAGACAGAAGTAATCTCAACTTGTAAAGCGTTTAAAAAGGTCTGTTTGTACAGGCATCTCCTTCCGGTCACTGGCAACTTGTTTGAAGTCCTTAAAAATTGACCACTAATGTTGCTCAAACTACTGTCAACAGACAAAAAAGGAGGAGAGTTCATAGTTTTGAGTTCACGGTTTCCACAGAACTGGATCAGACCTTAAATATTTATGACAAAACAGTCAAGAAGCTGAGACCTTGAACTTTTCTCCTTTCATTTGATGCTAATGTGCAACATTCAGTAGTTGACTTAATTAACCCCTTTTGCTTCAACTACCTATTTTCATATTCACTTAAAACTGCTCCAATTAATGTCATTTTCATCTCCAACAAAAGTTTGCATTACTTTGCATCTGATAATTACAATTACATTGATCAGCCAGATAAGTTAGCGAGTCAAGAACAACCGACTTATATTAAGTATCCAGCATGAATGTGCTGTTGCTCAGATTGGGTCTGTTCAGAAGAAAATAAAGACAGGTATATCACACCCACATCTAGACAGATGTAGGATCTAAAACGAGCCATAACGCCTCCTCATCCAGGAGGTGGCGCCAACGGTCACTTTTCAAACTGCCCCAGTTGGTTCGCACTCCAACCAATCAGAGCAACAAACAAAGTGACGTACTCAGAGAGCCAAAGCAAATGGAATCCAAAGACTGTTGTCGTTTTTTTTTGCAAGCAGAAAAAAAAACAACTCAAACACTCAACCACTATCTCAGACAAAGGTGTGACACAGTTGGCCATAGCTAACGTTAGTCAGAAATACATAAACATGTTCAGATTATTTCTTGAATAGCTTTCTGAACTTGTTCTAACGATAAGTTAGAACAAGTTTACCAGATATCTACCATTTGTAAACGAGATGGTCCTCATCCAACACAATTCTTTATCCTGGGTTCACACTGTACAATTTTTCCAGTCTTATCAGCTTAATTCAAGTCAAATTGTATGACGTGAAATAGGCAGATAATTAAATGACAGTATGTTACACTGTGTGGTTGAGTTTACGTCAAATTATGGCTACGAAATAATCTGAGTGGCATCAATGTGTCATTAGCAGGTTGCTGCTAAGGTGCTGATACACAGATGACTCAAAGGTTGACGTTGTCGTAGTGGTGTTGTATTTGGTGCTGTTGTAGCTACGCTATTCTGCTGTGTAGACACGCTGATGTCATTTCATGGCGCATTCCTATTGGTTGGCTAGCTGACAGAGATCGTAGAGGCTGCAACAGACCGTCACACTCTGAGATGACTCCTTCAAATTTCTTTGATCACCAGAAGGTCCTTTCATCTTTGCTCCTGTGTCGTGAGATGCAGCATCTTAGTCGCCTCCGCCATGATGCCCTCTGTAGCTTGTGAGCTAGTTTCATATGACAGTAATGTAAGCGACACGCAATGGTCCGATCAGGACGGGATCAGGGAGTTACTCTGCCGGTTTTGTGCTGATAGTGGGAATGAAGAATCATGGAAGCAAGAAGTTTTTTCGTAAAAGTAAGATAATATATTTCCAAATGAAACTGAAACAAATGCACTGACATCAACAACAGTCCTTTTTTCTGCTTTAATATTAGTACGTGATAGCTTGCCATGTTGTGCAGAGGTGTGGCTAAGTTATCTCAAGACATGAAACTCTTCTATTTTTCATATGCTGTCTTGTTCAAAAAGTTTTGATATTACGAAATGTTTGAGAGTTGATGTAAATTATAGGGTGCTTGTTTAGAGTTTCATGTTTTTGTATTTATTTTAGCACTTGTTGGAAACTTGCTTCAGCAAAGACAATGTACAACTTGTAATTCTTGAAGGATTTATTTTTTGCATGTATGAGTCTTACCTTTACAGAAGAGTATTAGTGCTACTGAAGAAAATAAACAAAATAGGATTCTGATATTAAAGTCAGAATTCTGACTTTTTTCTCAGAATTCTTTTTTTTTTTCTTCAGTGGCCCTAATACTCTTCCGTACACCTTACAGTGCATATTGAAAATATAAAAAAATGTGCAGAAAATGTTTAATTGCTGCAATAACCTGAACAAACAGAGGAACGGATGAGTGATTTATATGCAAACATCATACTCTTTGACATGACTACAATGAAAGAGGTAACCGACTTCCTTTGTTGTTCAACTAAATGCATCAGATTACATTTGCTCACACTAAGTAGTCCTGAATTACAAACGTAGGCCTGCCCTGCAGAATAATATGCTGTGTTTCTTAATTTCCACCATATGTCAATACATTATCTCTGTTTTGCAGAAGCATTGCTTCTGGCACACAGGCACTGTGGCAACTGCTGATGGAGCTTTCAGCAAAAATATTTCCCCTCCAAAAAAAAACGGCACCTTCTCAAAATGATGAATCAGGTTTATATGCTATCAAATGGTTTGACCCAATTTCAGCTTGGTCTCTGCCAGCTGCTGTTTGCAGAAATTTGTTTACTCTTTTTATGTATTGTGATGCGTGATTAACTCGCTGTCAGACACAATAAGGTATTGAGCCTGAAAGTGGGGCTTGCTATTACGTTAAATGAGGCTGCTGTATGAAGTGTAAGAAAAAAACAAATAAAAGTAATAATCATAGGTGTTCAGTATTTTCTATGAATGTATTTCTTCTCTTGTGCCATTTGTTTTTGCTTTCAAAGTCCTTGGATATGCCATTTTAGTACATATGGTATTGTGGTATGTATAACAAAATGCATACAAACATCTTGGGTATTTTCTTCCTGCTACTTCTGTTTCTGCTTAGTTCATTGTTATGCTGTATATAGAAAGTACTCTGTTTATGCTGTAAGTGTGTGACATTTTATTAACGCTGTAGAACACATGACCAGACCCAGCTGGAAGCTGAGAGGTGATGATCTAGGTGGAAGCGAGAGGTTATGAAGGGCAGAATTTACCAGCAGGCTGACGATTACCCCCGCTATCATCCCTGTAACACATACACACACCTCATTAAATCACTCCTACTCCCCCATCTGTACTGAGAACACTGAAATAGATGCCAGCTCTGTGTGCATGTTTTAACGTGTGTGAATTTGTGCACAACTTGTACGCGAGCATACACTTGTTTGTTAGGCCAGATCTATATGGACAGGTGTCATCATGCTGAGGAACCTGCATGCGGAGGCTCTGGCACTGATATGTCTCTAGTTAAAACATGTAATTACATGTTAGGACCAAAGCATGCCACAAAAATGAGACTGGTCGTCTTAGAGCTGCTTGCAGCGATGACATGACGAGAAAGTCAACTAAAAGAGGCCCCAGCTACACAGACAGCTTTCTGAGGTGCTACAATTGTCCCTTGAGCCAAATTCTACTATCAGGTTTCATGCTTTTTTAGAAATTACAAAGCCTAGATGTTCTATAGTCACCAACTACTTATAGAAAGTCAGCATGCAGATTTTGCCTAATAGTTAACTACTCCGTGTTACAGCAGGAAAGGGTTAAAAATCAATTTAAATAAAATTTACTGCTTTAATTTGCATGACTTGCATGACTTTGAGAGCCAACAGCATTTAAAGTGAAGCCATTTTTAGGATGACATTTTCTCTTTACAGAATATTACTTTGCTCTGAGGATAGACCTGACCTGGTGTTATGATGTAGTCATACCAGATTCACCCACTCTCGCCCACTTCCTCCCAAGCTTTATTTCTGAAATGTGTGTCTCTGTGACCACAAACATCGCTATTACATTTTTTTTATTACATTTTCCTGTAATGCGAGGTCTGATGATAGACAAATACAAGCTGGGGGCAGAGAGAGTTAGATTAGCGCGTAACTGCTGGTAATTTCTTGCTTTTTTTTTTTTTTACTGCGGTATAAAAAAATGGTAACCACCCTAGCCCTAGGAGGTGGTTCTGCTCAGCTGCTCAGCACCTGTGAGGCACCGATTGGCACACCTGTGCTGCATATGCCAATTAATTTCCCTCTACTTAAGCAGCAGTTGACTGCTAGGAACAGCAAAATCCCCAATAAAAACTTAGCGGAGGACCACCTGGCTGTCCATCCTGGACGATGTCCGAAGCGCGTTGAACCAAGCACCACCACCTGCAACGTGCCTGTGCCACAGAGATATCCACTGGTGACAGCCACCTGACGACAACCAGTATGGCCCCATCCCTCCACCATAGCACATCACCCTCTCTCTCCACTGATCCAGAGACCAGCTGGTGCTGCTAACCCTAACACCTACCTGGATAATGTCGTCATCCATAATGACACCTGGGCGGAGCATTTACAGTGGGTGGCTGCAGTACTTGAGTCGCTGAGGCAGGCTGGGCTCACTGCCAACAGAAAGAAGTGTGCAGTTGGATGGAGAATTATCTGGGGTAGCACTTGGGTTGTGAACAGGTGCATGCAGCCGCACCTGTGAGGGACTGACTGGCACACCTGTGCTGCATGTGCCAATCAATGTCCCTCTACCTAAGCAGCAACACACTGGTTCCAGGGTGGACTACTGCTAGGAAGTGCAAAATACCGATAAAAACCTGACAAGTCTGAAAGTTGTTATTCATTGTATTTGCTAACTGTGATATCCTAACTGTGATATTGCTTCACTCACCAATTTCTCATAAGAATAATGGACAAACGTTGAAAAAAACCATATATGTTTTTATATCTTGGATGCGGTGAACAGTAAGCTCTGGATATTTAGCATGCTACATATCTCTCTCCTGCTGGAAATGGCTCAGTAATCTTTCAGTGAACCTCTTTATTGTGTTTGTTTCACTCACTAACCACAGTGTGTAGATCAATTGTTGTCGCCTTTACTCAGCACATGCACACCACAGTTTACAATACTTGCTGTACTGTTGCGCAGTAACTCTTAAAAGGTATAGTAAGCCGTCATTTGCTTTACATAACTTAGCCAGACCCAACTGGACACTATGAAGCAAGAACATTTCCCATACGTAACACTTTACGGTGTTTCTCAGACAGAGAGAAACGGATAACAGTCAAGTTGTTGGCAAGACTTGATTACTCACCCTTTTACCTCCTAACAAGGCTTCTCATCGATGACTTACACACAGTTAAAATCATGCTGCATGGAGGTTTTCCACTTGTTCCAGTTCGAGCATTACTACCACCACCTCACCCAAGTAAGTAACATGATGCTAACAGATGCTGGAAAAATAACAGAAAATATATTCTGAAGAAAAGATGACAGTTACACAAACGTTTGAGTTTTTAATAATAATTTAATGACCACCAACTGTTTAGAAATTGCATTCCAACTTAGGAGGTTAGAGTCAGATTTTTGGCCAAAAAAATCCCATTAATACACTTAAAGTCATGATTATAAATCAAGCCGTCTTGGAGAAACATTTTCTAAGATGAGCAAATTAGGTCATAAATAATACTGATGGGTGTGTCCAGGACTGCAGGCAAAGTCCTTCAACTGATCTACAAACAAAGATACAGGCAGGTCATTAGTTAAACAACTAAAGCAGTTGCGTATATTAACAAAGTGTCGTGAACAGTCAGACCTGTTCATAATCAGGAGCTTGTAATTAACAAATCATACAGGCAGATTTTGTATCATGTAGCTAGAATCCAGGCCAGATAATATAATAATAATAATAACAATAATAATAATAACAACAACTTAAATTTATATAGCACCTCTCAGGGTACCTAAGGTGATGTATAGAAGGGTTAGGGGTAGGGTTAGAGAGTTAAAGGGGGAGAGGGGAGGAAACTGGTGAAAAGATGGGTTTTGAGTGATGAATTAAAAGTGTCCGGTTTTGAGGCATTGCGGATATTGGGTAGGAGGGAGTTCCAGAGGGTTGGGACAGACACACTGAAGGCCTTGTCCCCAAAACTCTTTAGTCTGGTGTGTGGGATGGACAGCAGGCTCAAGTCCGAGGACCACAGGTTCCACGATGGCGTATGTTGGTGGAGAAGGTCAGACAGGAAATGGGGGGCGAATGCATGAAGACATTTGTGAATGAGCAGGAGGAGTTTATAGGAAATGGAGATGGGTGGGGGTGATGTGATGCCAGGGCTTGGTGTGGGTCAGAACCCTGGCAGCTGAGTTTTGTAGTTGCTGGAGCCTGTCCAGGGTTTTACTGGGAACCCCGGACAGGACTCCATTGCAGTAGTCCAGATGGGAGAAGATGAAATCATTAATAAGGGTCTCTGTAATGGAGTGGGATTGTGAGGGCCTGAGACAGGAAATGTTCCTGAGGTGGTAGAAAGCAGACCGGACTATGAATTTCATGTGGGACTGGTAGGAGAGGGTGGAGTCCATTGTGATACCCAGGTTGCGTATCTCCTCCAATGGAGTGATTAGACAGCCGACCACACAAAGGGAAAGATCTCCACCCTTCCGGAGCACCGGATTTGAGGCCACGACCATGAGCTCTGTATTTTTACTGTTAAGTTGAAGTCATCCAGGTTTTTATGGCATGGAGGCAGTTGACCAGAGATGCTTAGCCGCTCTTGGTTTTAACCTGGTGTGTAGGAGGACACAGACACGTTAAACCAAATCCAGCTTCTCTTGTTTGAAAGGACCCACCATGACTGCTGCAGAAATGTCTTCACCTGCAGTTCTCCTGACGTGAAACATGTTTTTCAAAATGTTTCACCAGCTATCAACTCCAGGGGTTCACTTTTTTCTATCCTCTATCATTAAGAATTCTTAATAGGTGTGTTGAATAAAGACACAAGACATTACAATAGTGTGTGTTATCAGTTAAGAATGTTGCGTTTGTCTGTTACTGTGAGTTAGATGAAGCGCAGATCCCATTTAATGGAAAATTAATCCTGAAAACCAGTTAATTCCTAGGGGTTCACATACTACTGTAATTATGCTCTCTATGGTAATGTTCAAAATAGATTAAGTTGTATGACATGGTATCAATTTTGATAGAGTAATAACGCATTAATATTTAGGTTTATGTGCATATAGAAGTTGACATCTAAGTGCACATTCATGTCACACAGGAGATAATCAAAGATCAGGATTTCAATCACGTTTACTACAAATGTAGCCATCACTCAAGCTTGATTCTTGTTGCAGTCATGCTGTGGCCATCGTGAGCCAGGTGTAGCAGATGCACAGGAGGAGGTCGTCTGCACCTCTCAGACAAATCAATATGTCCAGAAAAAAGAAAGAAAACGTAGGGCCACAAAAACTGAAGATGGCCCATTTTAGCTGAACAAAGGGACAAGTGTGGTGCCATGAAGCCTCTTAAAACTTAGATCAAATGCACTCCGTGAAGACATTTATGAATGCAAAATTGGAAATGTGTCTTTCAGCACATAGTGATGGACAGTTAACAAATATAATAGTATAGCACAGCAGCATGAGCTCAGTAAGTTCTTTAGTTAACTGACAGCAGCTTCATTCTCAAACGTTTCTTTGTCCTGTGATATATACTGTACATTTATGCACAGAAATCCCCAGACTCAGAAAAACATCACCAAATGTTGCTCTGTTAACACAGATCAACATAGCTGCCGTCATCAGTTATGAGCCATCTACCAGAGACCTGTTTTCAGCTGACCTTGAGCACAACTTGCAAAACCAGCTGTTACAAAAGAAAGACAATTTCCTGTAAAGCCTCAAAGACCAGACAATCTTCAGGATGTGACTACAGAGAAAACAAAGTGCAAAACAAAGAAGATAGTCAGAAAGCAGCTTCCACAGGGTTGTTACAACCTCGCATAAAAGTCTTTAAACACCTCATGCAGTATGAATCATCATATCTCACTGTTCTGGCTGTCATGTGGTGAAATCAGACGGAAGACGATGGACGTCAGTGTTAAAACTGAAATAAAGAAGCTACACATGATCTTCAATCTAAAGGCAGTGGGTGTGACATTGGAAGCAGATGAGCCACACCTCACTGCTTCACCTGATGGGATATTCTCTGGTGGCTGTGGCGGTATAGGTTTACTGAAAGTCAAGTGTTCTTACAAAATCCACAGAGGGACTGGAGGGGTGAGAGTGATTTATCCTTTTATCTTGATGAAAACTAAGATGTGCGACCTACCCAACTGTAGCGCACACTGATTTCCCTACAATTTAGTGCATTTGGCAGCTGCAGAGATGAGCCCTCTATTTAAGACACTGCTTGGGAGAATGAAGTCCTCTTTATCAACCAACTTCTACAACTATTCAAAATAATAATCAGTAACCTCAAGATCAACAGTGAAGGCCAATTCTGATTCATTGCCCATTTCTGATTTATTTATTTATTTTCATTTTTTAATCTGATTTACCATGGAAACAATGTGCTGAAGATGGGATTGGTAGACCAGCAGGAAGGGAAGTAAACCCGGCGTTATTTTCAGTTAATGCAGGTAAATAGAAGAGGTAGTTTATGGACCCATTCCACATTAAGGCCCAGTTTAGACGGAAACGATCTGACCCAAAAACGCAAAACAGGCGCTTCTCACGTTTAACTCTGTGTTTACACAGGCGTTTTGGAGGAAAATCAAAGGTTCAGTAGAAGTAAATGAGAGTTTAGGGTCAGCCTTGTTATTCTTGGACTAGTGAAAGACAGCAGAGGATATTATCTAAGCCACTCCTTTCTTAAGTGTTTGTGCAGATTAGGCATATTTTAAAGCTAATGATTGAAGAGAGTCTGTCCTCCTGAGTCTGTTGCTCACCTCTGTTGCATTTTCAAGGATGTCTGAAAACTTTCCCGTCCCATCCTGCTCCATACGTGTTCCCATGTCACATTCATTCTCACTTCCTGTTTTATTTTGGCGCTCACATTCTCTCTCATTTCATGTCGCTTCACTTCCTGCCTTCTCACCTTGTGTGGTCACCTCACCCTACCTGATGCCTTCCACCTGTCCATAATTGTCTATTCTGTGTATTTCAACACACTTCACACGAATTGTCAGTGTTTCCCCCTGTGGTTGGTCCAGCCCTGTGTTTTCCTCTTCTCAGATGTGTTGGCCAGTTTTTTTTTTTTTCTGACCTATGTAAAAAAACTCGAACTCAACTTTTTTTCCTACATATGAATGAAGCCTGAAACTGATCTGACAATATCCAGATTCATCTGTCTCTTTTTTTCTTTGCTGCATACGTGCCGTTGCTCCATAAAGTTGGAATGTTTTTGTTTTCAGACAAGCTATCACGAATAAATCACATTGTCAAAATCATTTCATGAGAAGAGGTTAGGGTTAAATATAAACTGGGTCACTTCAACCCTGCAGTGTCAAAGCAGCTTTTGGGAGTTTTTCGGTCTGGAACATTATCGATGATGCATTTTAATAATTTGTCATCTGTCTCCCAGTTTGGTCCTTTGATGATGGACTTGAGACTCATCCAGGGTGATGTTTCACCTGATGACAGCTGGGATGGACTCCAGCATCCCTGTGACTCTGAGTAGCATTAAAGCAGGTGCAGAAAATGACTGAACAAATGAATGAATGAACTGCTGGGGGTCCAGAAACGTTTAGAACTGATCAGATGTAATACAGAGATAATTACTTGTATTGGTGCTTTAACAGTGAGAGAGGTTTAAAAAAAGATATAATCATTTAAACACAACTTTAAATACAATTAAAATAACAGTAGCCACTGTTCAGACTCAACACACAGGGCACTGATTTGTATGCAGACTCAACAAACTTTAAAGGATCACCATTGATTATACAAGTAGCTCCTGAGCACTGCTTGCTCATTTTAGTGTTTTGGGCTCATTTATAGACCACCTTAGTGCTACACCAGTGACTTCTGTCGTCTGTGCGAAAGCAGTTGTATCATAAGTCAGAGGATGTTTATATTTCGGAAAAGAAATCTCCAAAGATGGTTCATCACATGCCAAAGGTTAATTACTATTTGTGTTTTTCTTATACTAAATTCTAACTTCTTACTTTTGCTTTACTTATATTTCTACTTCAGCAGCATGGTGGATTGGTCGTTAGCACTCTTACTGGTTGAAATCCATGCTGGAGCCTTTCAATGCAGAGTTGATATGTTCTCCCTGGGCTGTATGATGGCTTCCTCCAAAAACATGCATCTTTAGCTGACTGGTAATTCAAAACTGACTGTGTGAGGTTACTTGTCTATAGATGGACCTGCCCCTGGGACCTGTCCAGGGTGTACTCTGCTGGTATTGGTAATCTATTTCTCCTGTGCTTTTATTCATTAATATCTTGTACTGTACTGCTCATTTTCTTTTTCCTTTTTTGCCAATATTTGTGAATTACGACATGTGCTATATAAATAAAACTGCCATCGCCACGTCTTGTAAACTGCCTGTTTTGGATGCTTATATAAATACAGATGTGTTCATGTAAATGCGGTTGAAACCAGAAGTTTACATACCTTCACTGTCTGACATGAAATCAGACTAAACTTTTTCTCTTGTAGGTCAGTTTGTATTACTGGAAGTATTTCTATTTGTTGAACGTCAGAATTGTGAGAGAGATCATTTTTTTATCATATTGTGTAACATTGCCTTCAACTGTATGACTTGGATCACATGTTTTTGGTTTCTTTCCAGAAGCTTCTTAAAATCTTTGCTGGTTTGCAGACTGTCTGGTTCACACATGAATTTTCAGCTCTGCCAACAGTTTTCTAAAGGACTTTGTGATGGCCACTCCAAATCATTGATCTCTGTTGTCTTTAAGCCACTTTGTAACTAATTTGGAGGTTTCGAGTCATTGTCCATGACCCATTTGTAGACTTCAGGTTTCACTTGCATTTGTTTGGTTCCTCCACCAAGGAGGTTGTTTTTGACGGTGTTGGTTTGTCTGTTTGTTTGTTTGCAACATAACTCGAAAAGTTGTGGACGGATTTTCATAAAACCTTCAGGATATGTCCAGATTGGGACAGCAAACAAATGATTACATTTTGGAGGTGATCCGGATCACTGTCTGGATCCAGGAATTTTTTAAACATTCTTTATCATTGCGAGATAGGTCCATTTTCAGGATATGTGTATATATCTCCACAATAAATGCTCTGAATTCTTGGAAAAAAAAAAACATGGGACATGGTCATGACAGCATCAATAATGTGTAAAAGTCTGATCCAGATCCTGGAATATTCTGGATACTAAGATCCGGAACATGAAAAAAGTCGGGGGTTTTCATCTTTTTCAACACTGTGATGTAACTAATGAAGATCCAGATGCAACTAACAGCAAACTGTAGCTGAGAGTCTGCTGAAACAGAAGGATGTTAACAGATGTGATGTTTCTATAATATCCAATATAATAAAACAGATGTAGGAGTAAAACTTTTGGGTGTAAGTCACAATATGTGGGAGACCTGTGCTTCTTGGTGGAGGTCTGAACTCTCCGACTACTTTTCTAGTTTTGTAATAAGTTCTGCTGATTTTAACGGTAAACTCCTTAACTGGATTTCAGTCAGTAATTACAGAGTTCCACATAACATGTCGTCTGATTAATAAACCTGCTGAGTGTACGGCCCAGTCCCATTTCTCCCCTACCCCTTTCCTCTTGAAATGAAGTGGTGAGGAGCAACTTATTCAAAGTTACACGTCATCAAGTCTTTGCTAGTTGCTATACGTTAAACATAGTGGCAAGTTTCTATGACAACTGCTGCTTATTCACGGCCACAATGTTAATGTTATGAAGCGATGGGTTTCCTCTGGCTTTCCTGAAGGACATTTACATGTTACAGTTACAAAATACCAGTAAAGAGTCCTGTTATCAGATGGAGAAGTTGGCAAGGTGGCGTCAGTGACGTTAGCGACATTAGCAAACTAGCTAAAGCAACAAACGTTATTGATTAGCAGTAAGCGATAAAAGTTGAAGAACAGGACTGCACCAGAGTGGGAGATGTCAACATTGTGTTGGAACCCCTATGTTGGTATTAAAAACCCTGATCAACTGGAAAAGAGAGTTTTATATCTGTTAGTGTTAACTATGAAAAAAGAAACACTTGAATCCACATTGTTTTGAGCATTTTGTTACCTCATAGGCTTCTTCATCGCTTGGGTGTATGACAATGCGAACCAGGAGGTGTTTGCTGTTTCCTCCTTCAACTTTGAATGTGCGAAGTTCCTCCATTAAGACCCTGGCTACCAAGCTGTGAGGAAAACGCAGGGCAATCCCAGCTCCAAGTACAGGAAGAGCAACCGATCTGAACCCTCGGTTCTCACAGGACGTCAAAATGTTGTTGATGCCCAGTCTGAGAACCTGGAGGTGAACATTTGATATTATTTAAGGACAATCACAAGAAAACGCTGCTCCAGGCAGTCTCCTCACAATAAGATATTCTCATGAAAACGCTCCACTATTTCCACCTGAACTGCAGTGCCGTCTTCTTCATCGTCCCAGGGAATGAGGCTGAGGAAGAACACGGCGTCAGATGGAAGTCCAGGTAATCCCTTCACCAGAACTGAGTCACCAGGCATCGTTTCTTCTCCTGCTTCCTTTCTAAACCTCGCAGTCAGCTGAGAACCAACCATTTTGTTAAAAATGTTTCCCACGCGGGTTGAGAGAGGCTCATGACGGACCATGGGAGATACCAGGGCGTCTGCCTAACAGGAGAAGAGAACATGTGGTGCTGCTTGAACTAATATTTGAACATGAGTTTGTCTTAGAGCTCTGTAATTCAATCATGTAGTTATGTCACCTTATAAACCAGGACGCACAAAGAGGTTTAATAACAACACTTTTCAGACCGAATCACATTTCTGGTCACCTCATAAGTATGAGCTTGACTTCACAATATAATTTGTTCTGAACAACTTGCAACTTCAATGATTTCTCACCTGCTGGGTCTCGATGGTCCCCTGAACAACCTCGACTTGGACACCACCTCCAGCAGCTCCACCACCTCCACCACTTCCAGCAGCTCCACCACCTCCAGCAGCTCCACCACTTCCAGCAGCTCCACCACCTCCACCACTTCCAGCAGCTCCACCACCTCCAGCAGCTCCACCACCTCCAGCAGCTCCACCACTTCCAGCAGCTCCACCACCTCCACCACCTCCAGCAGCTCCACCACCTCCAGTAGCTCCAGCAGCTCCAGCACCTCCAGCAGCTCCACCACCTCCACCACCTCCAGCAGCTCCACCACCTCCAGCAGCTCCACCACCTCCAGTAGCTCCAGCAGCTCCACCACCTCCACCACCTCCAGCAGCTCCACCACCTCCACCAGCTCCAGCAGCTCCAGCAGCATCCACCTGACAGTCCACATCCATCCCTGTGCTGTTTCTGGTACCCGTCCCGAGGATGAGCCTATCACAAGACTCCTGCATGGCCCTCACCACCTCTCCTCTGGTGTCTACCAGAGTGATTCTTCTCAGATTTCGCCCACTCTCACTGCCAAACTCCTTAACAGCAGCTACGATAGCCTCCACGCACACGGCAATGGGAACACCGAACGCACCTGAGCTGATACACGGCATGGCAATGGACTTGAAGGCCATCATTTCTGCAAATTTCAGAGTGTTCCGTACAGTTCTTTCCAATAAGACTCCTTCTCCGCCTCCCGATTTCCCAGCAACGGGTCCAACGGCGTGTAGCAGTTTCTTGCAGTTTAAGTTACCGCCGGTGGTCACCACCACCTCCCCTATAGGAGTCTTTCCATTGTGCGTTACTATGGCATCACTCTCACGCTGTACCTCTGGACCACCTGCTCCACTCAGAGCGGCAGCAACACCTCCAGAGTGGTCTAAATCCTCGTTAGCAGAATTCACCAGAGCGTCGACCTCCATCGAGGTGATGTCACCCTGACACACGAGCACCTGGAGCCCATCACAAAGGCTGTATCTGGCTACGACGGTGTCCTCATCTATGGCGTGGAATGCTTTAACTTTGTGTGGATTTTCCTCACTGAGGCACAGTTCACCATCAAAATCTTCATCTCTGTAGGAACTAACCTCACCTGAAGCAGAAAGTGTATCTGGAACCTGTTCCTCTGGGGAAACCTGAGCAGAGCAGGACTCGGAGGACAGATCTTTCTTCTCGTCTTTCCCAGCAATGTGGCCTTCCTCCGGGGGAAAAGGTAAGTCATCGTCGGGGTGCAGTTCATATCCTTCACCACTGGGTGGAGTGGTTGATCCAGAAATCAACTCTGAGTCCTGCTGAAAACAAATATTGACATTTTATTTATCTGAGTTACACTATTGATGTTACAGATTCACATAAGATCACTATACAGCTTTCTTGGCTTGCTAATTTCAGATTAGAAAACCTTAACTTTAGGTCCATATTGACCAAAAGAACCCCGATAGTTAAAGTTGAATAGCTGAAGTTTCTTTCAGGCACCTGAAAAATTATTTCCCCTTTATATTCTGCATTTCTACAGCGGTCTAAGGTAGATCAGGAAAATTAAGGCTGTCTTCACATCTTTTAAAATTTTATTTTATACTACTCTGGAGAGTCTGAGCTGCAAAAAGCTGAATAATTTTGATCCACTGCAGTTTCCATCTGCAAACATGCTGCAGTTTAAAAAAAGATGCACAGATTGATTTGTGATTTGAAACCTTCACCAAGCTCATATCACATGTCCATCACTGGACGATCACACGCTGCATTGATAAGCTGGTTGACATCCACACTTCAACCAGTTTCGCTTATAATACACAACTTTGGACTTCTTTTTTTCTTTCTCCTCTTCGTGGGTTGCAGTTTTTGGGGCTTGTTTTAAAACCTATGATTGCTTCAGAAAACATATGATAAACAAGCTTTTTTTCCATCACAAATTTGGTTTCATTTATCCAAATTAGTTACACTATCTGCCCAGTCGTGGTGAATCAAGACTGTAACCAAAACAAGAATAAATAATAGAGCATGGCAGACAGACGGAATAGCAATTACTAATGACTCAGTTGCCCTTGGTACCAGCTGTTATAAGATATACTTTATTGATCCCAGAATTGGGAAATTATAGAATATAAGGTCCAAAGGTACTTAACAATGGAAGAGGGCGGGCAAATGTTATGTCCAGCTCACGCCCAGTGAGCGTGGACGGTCGTGTGTTACGTTTTCAAGCCCTTTTTATCAGCCCACATTAAAATAGCCGCGTCATTTTTATTTGTATTTCATATTTTCATGCTGGACAGGACAAAATGAGAATAAATATTGACTTTTATGTCACGTTAGAGTTTCAGAAGAGGTTCAAATTTAACCCTACACTAAAAACAGTGTAATAGAAGCTAAACAAGTACTGCAACATAGTGCTATTTTTATCCACAAGGTGGCAGTCACGCATTGCCTTTGAAGCTTTTGCAGACACACAATCCAAAACTTTCTGATTATAATAAATGTCAAAAATACTGCCTGCCTATCAGGAATATATTTCTATAATGAAGGAAAACATAAATAAATGAAACATTATGCTGACCTGTAGAGGACCCGTGGAGGCCGTGTTGGGGGCAGAGGTGGGATGTTCCAGACTGGCTCGGACAGTGAACACCAGACGACCGTTTGAAAGCTCGATGACGTGCTCACATCTCCTCAGGACTTCCTGCTGATCTAAAACAGGACATTTTGATTTAACCTATTTTGCTGTTTCCTTATTAAAACAAAAATCATTGTAAGTTCAAACCCTAAAATTGGTAATCATTTGGTGAAAGTGTTTTTTTTTTTTTTAAATACATAAATAAAAATCACATCTTAGTTTACATTATGTAATAGGACAACTACTCTTTAGATATGTGCTCCAACTGGGTCAAAGTTGCACATTTTATTCCAGCTTTAATTTAGTCATTTACACCATGTTGCTTGTAGATTCTCCTAAATGGTTGGAACACACAACTTTAATCTACTCTAACTGCTGACCTCTTGTACCCTCCCATTTCTGCAGTGCCATACATCAGTTGAAGTCCAGCAAAGTTCATAGTCCAACAAAGGCTTGTTCATTTATATGCAGCTATTTTATTTATTTATGTTACTTCCCCTTTACATATTTTTTTCTTCTCATTTATATACACATATACGCACATTATGACAGAGGTGATTGAAGGCTTAAAATAGTCTTTTCAAGGGCAGACATAGTTTTGATGGCTTTGAACTTGGAACTAAATTTGATTTTGTCTGTTAATGATGTGTCTTTTATTTTGTTAATTAATTAATTCCTAGGTACCATCCATGACCTGGTTGAGTTAATATTTTTCGTAAATTTTAATACAGTTTGGTTAAGATAGTTTCTCTCTTAATAATGTTTCTGATCATCGTCTTCAACGCTTTATTATCTTTTTATATATCCCCCCCGGCCGGAGGCGCCTCGTGACGTCACAAACACGTAGCTTGCTGCATGAGTTAAGTTTCGATTCCCTTCTTTAAACATTATTTTTCCAATGCTCTATATTTATTGATTCTTCATTTTTCAATGTGCTGTTGAATAATCAATATGTACCTTGTTGATTTTGTACATTTATATATAAAAAAAAGAAGTTAAGTTTCGATTCCCTGAAAAAATTCCTTTTCGCAATATTCCAGGTCTATTTGGTATAATATAATATAATAAATATATAATAATATAATACACGTTAATATAATAATTCAAACTCGAGGAGCGAGTAAAGAGTATCTATTTATGTAAAGAGTATTTATTTATGTAAAGAGTATTTATTTCGCACTGTACCTTCCCGACTGCTGAACTTAATGCAGTAGAGGTTCTCAGCCACAGTTGTCAGCGCTCCGCAGTCTCCTCCGCCTGATTTCCGACGAACACGGAAATATGTTTCTACTTTCTTTTGCTGCCCACACAGGGGGCTGCGGTACTCGAAGAAAACTGGGTACACGTAAATACCATCCATTATTCCTCCGCGAGCAGACAGAGGCAAACGTCTGCGCCAGTAAAGAAGCAGCTTCTGTCAGTCAGCTGCCCAGCTGCGCCCCCTGCTGCTGACAGCGTGAAACAGCAGCTAGTGTGGAGAGAGAATAACTTTCTAACGCTCCTAATATCAGGGTTATGACAGTTTTGATTTTTATTTCGTTACTCTGATTTTTTCAGTTTAGTTTTAGCTAGTTTAATAAGTGCATCCGTAGATTTAGTTTTGAAAATTGGTGAGTTTTAGTCTTAGTTTGTTTTTGAAGTGTTGAATGACAAATACTGACAAAGAAAAAAAATCTAGAATTAAAGAATGTTATCAATCAATAATGCCAGATACAGTACATAAATTGTTTATTCTTACAGAAAATACGTTTTTGGGGTGTTTTTAGTTTGTTTGTTTTTTTCATTAACAAACTCAGTACTGGAAACCAGTATTGACTTCTTTTCAGTACTGAGTTTATTGAATATATTACTTTATTACATATTAACTGTAATATCTATTTTCCACTGAAGCATAAATCAGAATCTATATTTAACGTATGACGATAAGGGCAGAGGATAGCAATTCTGAATTATCCTAAAATCAATCAAACTTTATTTATAAAGCGCTTTTCATACGGATGTAATGCAAAGTGCTTTACGTAATAAAAACAACAAATAAAACAACAATAGACAACAAAATAAAATAAAAATAACAACTAAAAAGCCATCACACACACAAGAATATAATAGAAGTTAAAAAACAAACAAAACAAAACAAAAAAAAGCACACAAACTCAGCACACGAGCAGCTGAATTCTGTAATAATTGTAAACTTGAAATCCTCTTTTTAGGAAGACCAGAGAGCAGAGTT
>JBAMYA010000018.1:18641844-18666191 GCA_037176975.1 Arrhamphus sclerolepis | reverse complement strand
CAAATATAGGAGCAATACTTTTGGGTGTAAGTGATATGTGGGGACACTGTGCTGCTTGGTGGAGGTCTGCGCTCTCCGAGTACTTTTCTAGTTTTTGTTTTGTTTTGTTTAACTTAACCCGTACTTGTACGTAGCAGTGCTGGTAAGTTCAAAATACACTCCACTCACACATTTGCAACAACAGAAGCTCATCTAATTTATCATTTTCCTGAAACTTGAAGTGCAGTCATTGGTCAGATGTAAGACGGTAGACAAAGAAATTCTTTTCATTAATTTTATTCTCTCTTTTTTCATAGATGCAGCTACGGTAAATCAACGGCACTTCTGTGAAAAGGATGTAGTGACAACATGCCTTTAATATAAGAGAGTTTTTTTTTCTTTTTTTCATTATTTGAATCCCATTTCCTTTCTGTGAAGGCAAACTTTTTCCTTTATCTTCAACCAGCATTTACTGCACTGGTAAACGGCACATTTTAAGTTTTTTGTTGTTTTTTTCGTTTTGAGCCTGCAACTTCAGGCAAACAGAACATAGAAAAACATAATGCCGACGGTGGGTTATAACAGCACTCTGTTTATTTATTTATTCTTGCTTTATGTGAAATAGTTGGGTATAGTAGATTTTAATGAGCGTCTTTTCAGCGTTTCACCATCACACTGAAAATACAGAGTAGAATTCAACAATTAAACAACAAAGCTTGTCCCTGAACAACCTTTAAGCTTTTAACCCAATCGGAATATAGAGCTGTTCTAAACTCATAAATAATGCAGAATGTGTAAAGCAGATGCATTACTTTGAGCTCTTTTGTTGAGACACTCAGTTTAATGAATAGGCATTGCTAAGAGACATTACCTGAAAGCAAAGCCTTCCCCGATGTCTCCTCTCCCCTGTGCGTTAGATGACCGGAGTCATCGTATTGGGAAGACGGAGGCTTCGGCCTGCATCTGACAGTGTAATGTTGACGCTCAGTAAATTGTGTTGGAATTGCTCCCATGGGAAACATGAACGCGACAATAGTTTGTGGGTTAGGAGTACTTGTTCATACACAACATTGTAAGTCTGTTTGCCCTTCTGCTGTGAATGAGGAATTAATTATTCATCCGCCAACGGCGAATAAAAGAGTGTGAAGGAGAGAAGAGGAGGTGTTTTTGTACACAATAGATTGTGAAGTCTTTTTAGGTGTCGTTACAGACGGAATTAAGTCATGAGGATAAATGGGAACAACGGAAACACACAAAGGAGCATTTTCATTCCCGATGAAAATGTCCTTGTTTGACTGGCTAAAGGGCCTGCATCAATGCCAGTCAGAGAAATTAAAAATGCAAATTGAAATTATTGTTCACATCATTTCCCCCAATCTCTTCTCTGAAAATGATCAGCATTAGATCATTTCCTCTGTCATATGTTGGCTGTTTACCTGATGATATATATCAGCTGAAGTCGAAAACGACACTAATGGTCCTTTTAGTTGATGTGATTTGATTTATTTTTTTGGTTGCTGTAGTTGTGATGAGGAGCCATTTAAGTTCACAGGCCAGATCTTAAAACTATTTATCTCTGGAAGTCTGCACATTGTTACCCGACAGCCGAGTGGTGCAGTGACGTAAGGCTCGAGCTCACATACTGCATCTCTGAAATCATCAGCTTTTAATCTGAAAAGTGCTTTTCTTATCAAGTAGCAAGAAAAATGTTTTTTCTTTTCTTTAGTGGCTCCAGTAATTGTTTTGAAATAGAAGAGACCATTTTTCAATAATTTTCGAATATTTTAAATAATTTGACATTTCACTTGTTATTGTACCTCCTTGACTGCCCAGATAAAGGCAACGGGGCTCATAAATAAAATTTAGCTTTGCGATTGCAGTGACATCCAGCACAACATAGTGTCATAGTGTGGATTAGGAACTAAAACGCAGTAGATAGATGATGTTTCTGGATGAAGCCACAGGCAGGACAGCGGACATCGGCTGTTTTCGAAGCCTGTTCTACCCTAATTCTCTCTTTTTAACTGTTAATTGTATGTGAAATAATTGGTGAAGAGGCTGTGGTTCAGCAAGGTACAGATCTGGCCCGGGGTGAAAGTGGTCCTATCTTTTAAGGTTAAATCTTGCTCCAGTGCTTTTCTGATGTGTCTACTGCCTCAGACGTAGGCATGCAGGTAGAAAGTGAAGTGATATTTAAATGACACAAAGGATTTAAATGAATTTGAATTTTGTTGACTAAGTCCATGGAGCTCTGAATGTGATGTGTCCTGCTGTCAGTGGGGCTAAGATGATGGTGAGGTGTTTGCAGTGTTGCTGCTGGCCTGAAGTGCTGTGGCTGCATCTGCCACATTGTCAGATGCAAATGACCGCAGTTAAAATATACTTTATTCCCTAATTGATTGGGTCAGTTACACTCTAAACATCTATTCATCTGCGTAATTTTGGACCTCGACAGCCTCAGTTGCTGTCATCCATCCACGGCCTGCACGGTGAGCCAGAGGAAGAGAGAGGATTGCTGAGTAGATGGAAGATAAAGAGAAAAAGGTTGGTGTCGTAACATGCAAACTGCTGATAGCGTAAAAAACATTTAAAAAATGCAAACATTTCTAAATAAACTGGAAAGAAAGCATGAAATCTCTATCCAGCATTCCCAGCAATGGCAGAAATACAATATTAATGTAAATCACATCATGGCTCAATGATGGATGCAAATGGGATTGAATTTTAACTGATAAAAATTAATTAGCCAACAGAATTTTTACCCTTTTTCTCCGTTTGCCTTTTTCTTGCCACTCAGTAGAGCAAGACTTGATCTAGTGATTTTTTTTTTTTAATACTCATTTTCACAGAGATTGGCCTAATGCATGTTGCAGAAGTGTATTTCATTACAATTTCATTTCAGTGATACATGAAGAAATGAGCAAGTGAAGCAGAGACAAGCTAACAGATGCCTGCAAGAAGTTTGTCAGGCTTCAGGCTTAGCAGGTCAGCCTACAAGAGTCTTCAGTCTAGTAAATCTTATCTTTTTGTACCTTTGTACGTGTTCAGTCTGAAGTTTGTCCTCAGTATTCCATGTTATTATTGGCATATTAACATTTCAGCATTCTGCTTCCTTTGTCATTAAGGTCATGAGGAATCCCGTGTCACTGCAGGCTCACAAACAGGCTGCGCGCTTTAATTCAGTCCCGCCCCCTTGTGCGTTTTCATTGGTTGAAGTTGGTTTAAAGAGAATATAGATGGTTAAGAACTGGATACCTGCTGATCACTTAGCATGTAGATCAACATGGACTGCAACTGAAGATTCCCCAGATCAAGGTTCGATGGATTATCTGGTTTTACTGAAACTGTTGCACTGAGATGAAAAAAAACGTGTTTGTTTTCTCCATTAGGAAATTAAATTATTTACATACAGTTTCTTGCCTATTGATTAGGAACCGGGCTCGTAAACAGACAAAAAAGAAATTCCTGTAGCCTACATGTCATTGGTGCAACAGCAGTGACGGAATGACCAGATGACGTCGCTGACAAAAATAATGCTGTCAAGCATCTGATGAGCCCTACCTGGATAATATATAGTTAAGCGCACAGTGATTTCAGATACAACTTCAAGAAGGATGCGCTTCTATTGATCTGAAAAACAAGCCTGCCTGTTTTAAATAAAGTACTATACACATTAACTTATATTCTTTTCTTACTGTATATTCTATATACCAGGCAGAAGACAGAAGCTGTGTAGTTTAATGTATTAATTTAAAATAAGCCTATGTATTTCTGTTAGAATTCTTCCACAGAATTACAAACTTTCAGAGAACTAAAACTGGCGAGACTAATTATTATAACATTAGTTGATTATTCTGGTTTTATTATCCCTCAAGCTGCTCGTTCAAGTCCCTTTGCTGTTGAATTGTTTCAGTTCCTACATTTCTGTGTTACAGGGGACAGTTCAGAGTCTAACAGGATCATGGACAACAGGAGAACAAAGAGAAACTGTTACCTACCTTCTTTAATAGTACCTTTGATGCTGCCAACTAAGAAATCACGCTCTTAGGAATAAAAAAGAATAGGAAATAATATTTACTAGTGCAGCTGCTAAATGAATAAGTCACCAAGTGCTGAGATCCAACTAATTATTAACAAATATCCCAATCCTAAAATGTTCAATAATTAAATCTGTGGAGTAGTGAACACAATTGTTCTTTCCCTTTTATGACTGGTCCTTCTGCGCACCCTCAGACTTGGGCCACCAGAAGGTATTTCTCTCTTTTTTTTTTGTGCTGACAGGAAGTGGTGAATCGCCAGCAGGCCTTCCCAGAACACCACAGATGCCAAGAAATGGTTTGCAAAGGAGGGGCAGCTGGGAACGTGGGTGGGAGAATATCAGATGCAGGATCATTGAGACCAAAGGAGGTGAGGAAGGACCGAAAAGATACGACTGGAGAGGAGGAGGGTCACGGAGAAATTGCACAGTGAGATACAGGAGAGCACTATAAATACAAACTTGCCGCCAGCACTGTGGGCAACCTCCAGCCAGGTCGGAGTCGTTTCCATAGCTGTGAATGCCATTTATCTAATGTATTGACCTATTACAACATCCCCTTTATCGGTTCCTGATGAGGGATCCCCCTACGGTCTCACAGCAGGGCCACCAAGGCACAATTGATTGGGGTGTTGTTCTATTTCTGCAAGCAGACTCTCACGTCTTTTACCTTATCCCCCCCGCCCTCCCCGTTTGCCTTTTCTTCTTCTCCCTCCACATTTTCCTCGGCCTGCTCCTCATTTCCTTCCTCACTCTGTCACCCCTATCTGTTTCTGCCTCTGTCCTTTCACTCTCTGAGGATTGTCTACAGGCAGATTGTCAAGCCACTCTCATGAAAATCAATATCATTCTAATTCAAGCTGATATCAAAAGGCACAAGGCCAGCAGACCATTTCTCTGTGGACTTGTCATAAGCCCATGTTTTTCCACACCATTTTCTGGTGTTTGATCCGTTTCGACCCCCTCTTTAGAGGACTCTGCTGACTTTCCCTTGCCCAGCACGTCTGAACATTTTGGTGTTTTTGGTGTTACATTTGACAAATTTGGCAAAGTAGTTGTGAGAATCTGCGAGCGCCACATTTTCTGAAACATCATCTTCTGTGATAAGAACCTCGGATACTGGAAAACAAAAGTATTTCTGCAACAGCCGAGAGAGAAGCATGTCGTAAACATAATTTCAATCTTTCATGAGCTACGCCAAAAATAAAACAAGTAATTATGTATTCTCCAAAGCCCAATTTCTAAAGAACAGTGGGGGTGGGGGTGGGGGGGTGTAATGATGGGGCAGATAAAGCACTCATTTTTATTCCATTTTGAGCCACTATTGCTCGCTTTCTTAATATAATTATTGCAAATTACCAATCTCCCTCCTACCCTCTGGCTATATCAAACCACTAATGTCTTTCTATACTCTTCCCGAAAAATGCATATCAGCATGTTCTGCCCAATCACACCCTGATTGGGAGTCATTTATGGACCTAAAAGGCAGTTCAGTTGTATCAGGAGATGTTTAAGGCCTTAAGATGCTCTTACAGCTCAATATTAATCAGATTTGATCAAGACAACACCAGCGCAGACATTTTTGTGGTTGGATTACTCGATCCATATGGCTTGTAGTTGGTTTACCAGGAACCTTTTGGAAATGCACTTAACCATTAGTCTGTGATGGACAAACAAAGTGAAAGGGTTTACTTATTTAATGCTGTTTTATGCTATTTTATTGGTTTCAGGGTTATTGTAGGCAGAAGAGTTTAACTACATGTGTTATTCAAGACGCTGCCCTGTATTTCTTGAAAGCAGTGACCTCTTCTACGAAATTATTTTGCTGTTGAATTATATGCGACTGCGCGTGGCCTCTTCAAATAACCTCAGAAGTCATTTTATGTGCAGTTTATGCATCAAGGGTGTGCAAGCTGCTGGTCTTTGTGTCTGTACACCAACTCAATGAGACAATTCGGTCAGTATCAGTTTGTCGCACACAGAAAGCTTTAAATGACAGTTCACTCAGGAGAGACTAGTCTGCTGGTTTAAAGTGTCACTGATGCAACAGGATTAGATTTTGCCATCGACTCCATCTGAGGATGATAACCACTTTGTTATGTGTGACTGGTGAGCGACAAAACGGCCAAATGTGGTTTGATTTGAAGTCTTGATTGTGGTTGGTGATTTGGAGTTTGCAGAGGTGCAGTTAATGATTAACAAGAGGACTGCTGATTAATAAATGGCTGACACTTTTATTTGAAGTGGGATCAAGCAGACTTCAATATAAAATAATATTTCACCACATTCATCTTTTATGAGAGTAGATTGCTATGTCTCCTTGAACAAATGAAACTAGGCCCATAACAAAAAAAAACAACAAAAAAAAACACTCATCAGTTGGCAATCAGGTTCTTTCTATGCACTCTCAACAAATCCTGAAGCCAACGCAATTCTTTTGTCTTTTTTTCTTTTCTTTTTTTTTCTTGTAGGGGAATTAGTGATAAAGTCTGCAGCCTTTTTGTTGGAACATTTGGGATGATGGTTCGGTGAGAGGACAGGCTGTAAAGCGACAGTTTACACTTCGAGTCTTGCTTCTCCAAATGCTTCTGTTCAGTTCAGTCCTTCGCTTAGCTGGAGAAATAGACTTTTAATTCATTTATGTAGTTTCCCACTGACTTTGTGTTTCATTATGTTGAAAAATACCATTCAAAGTCATTTCTATGTGAATCTCAAAAAAAAAAAAATCAAAAAACAATGTGGTTAGAAACAGTTTAAGTGTATCTTATGTTTCCAATACAGTGATGAAAATTATGTCCAAGCCTTGTTTTTGTAGTTTGTTTTATCTGGTGATGGCACATATATTGAGATTATATGGGGCTACTATAAAACCGTGACTCATTTCCTGGTGGACACAAGACTTTCCCTCCTTTCAAATGAGAAAGTATGGTGATCAGGAAAAAAGGGAATTTTTGGAGCAGAAAGGGAGAGTGGATGAGGGTTTGTATTATTATTTGACATTCTATTATCAGTGTTCTAATGGTTTGATTACTTTCATTTTCAGTCACTGCTTGATAAGTTTTAAACAAAGCACACCTCCATCCATCCGTTTGTTCAGGGTGCCGATTATTTAATCTGGTTGAGCAGGTTAGGGATAACCCTTCTACCTCTGTTTGCCCCCTAGTGGTCATTGACTGTCAAAAAATGCTACTAGAGACACAAAAGGGAAATATATATATGAATGTCATTGGACAAGATGTGTGTACACATGTCACCTGTTTGCTTAACCAAGTTCAGGTCATGAGTGCAGCCCACCTAAGAAGAAAGGCCAAAACGCTCCCTCCCCCTCAAAACCTTCGCCAGTTGTTCAAAGTGGATACCAAAACACTGTCAAACCAACCTCCTCAGCTGGCTCCTCTCAGTGTGGAAAAGCAGCATTTCTACTCCAAATCCAGATTACATTTCACTCAGAGAACAGAGATACCAGTAACCTGACAGAGGAATTTCATTTCATCTGCTTGTGTCTTTGATCTTCTTCCTCCAGTCAGATTCAGCACGTGCTACTGCAGACCACCAATCCGGCTGTCCAAATAGCTTTTTCTGCAACACATGTAGGCGGTTGCAGGTTGAAGCGGTGGGGTGTGGCTTCTGCTCAGCTGCAGAGAAAGAGGTGGGGCAGTAGTTCAGGGAACAGCACCAGATGACACTGAGCCAGCTGCACGAATTACTTAATTAGGTGTCTTTTCCTGACATCCAGTGGCTCCTGGGACCAAAGAGGAAATACCTGATGCCAGGGTTTCTGTAACAACCTTCATCCTGTAAAGAAAAAAACAAATAAAATAAACCTTGTGGGTGTGTGTTTCTGCTGGAGAGTGGGCCTGAGTAGCAGGAGTTTACGCAGGTTTATAAAATACAGTTTGGTTGCATAACAGCTGAGGTCAGCAGCACTTGCTGCTCCATCTCTACATTGATGTTTACACTGTTGCTAAAGTACATCTGTGTGTCATCTTCCGCTGATGGTCACATGATATCGGCTTGGAATCAGGAGAGGATAAGATGAGCGCAAATTAGTGCAACTACATCATCTTTTCAAACTGTTTTGGTCTGTACACATAAGACTAAAACAACTGTATTCATAAACTGTTCAGCAATAATTTGTTGGTTTTTGTTTTTTTGCTTTTTCAAATTCAATGGTATAGCGACAATGAAAGTCTTATTTAATATTTTTACAGAGTCTGAGCTTCTTGTTCCATCAGTGTAGAAAGAATAAGGTTTTTGTAGTCCAGTGGTATGAAAAACACAATGGATTTATCACAGTAATCGTTCTGGGATCTGTAACCCCTCCTTTCCACAGAGACCACAATGTTCCAACTGTAGCAAGGCAGCTAGAATTGAGCCCAGCCAATGCGAACGAGGCTTGTGATTTCATGCGACACCAGTGTCACCAGAAAGATCCTGAAATAAGTTCTCTTCCCCAACAAAAGTAAACAGTCTTACTTTTCTTATTTGGGAGCCTTATTTACAGAAGTCATATCAAGCCACCTCAAAACAGGGAACAAAAACACAGAAACAGCATGAAGATGAATCCATTTCTTCTGTACTTTTTTTTTTTTTTTTTTCATTTGACTCTTCCCTTCAGGGGCCTACACAGCAAATTGTTCATCTCCACCAAGCCCCATCTTCTGCATCCTCATCTATAAAAGCAGCCTTTAAAGACTTCTAAATATGCATTGTCTTTGCTGAGCTTGTATGTGTGTGTGTGTGTGTGTACATGTTTTTGTTACCACACCAGAATCTTATTTGGTGCAGTCGCTGACCTTCCAGGAACCAGCAATGCCTGGACCAAAGCCTGATCCTAATGAAGTTGAATCTAATTTATAATGTCCTGCTTGGGGTTAGATGTCAAGTCTGAACTGAGTTTGGGTCAAGGTCGGGGTAGCCTGAGACTCTAATGGTTGAGGTGAAGGTTGGGGTTTAAGATGGGTTGTGCAAAATGAAATTTTTTAATCAGGATAGCTGCATGAACGTCTGTGTGTGCTTGATAGGTGTAATATAATATTTGGGTGATTCAGGTGCCCATCAGCTTAGAGATAACACATCCATGTCTCTGAGGTCTGAAGAGTGTTCATGATCTCCACCTGACACAAGAATATGGTGTATTTCACAGCAGACAGGACACAGCCTGCAGAAGAGAGAGTGGAACAACGTCGATCTGGTATTCTGAACAAAGCATGTTAAGGTCATTTCTTGAAGACTTCAGGAAATTGTGCCAGTTTTTGGGGAGGAAAAAGGGCATAATATGTCTCCTTTAACACACAAGTGAACCTGTCAGAGGAACACCAAATATGATGTCAAACTCACTGTTACATCCTGTCACAGACACAATGACAAAAATGGACAGGGCCTTAAAATAAATTATCGGACTTAGATTTTCACCGAAGTGTATCACCAAAAGCATCCCTACAAACCACAGAAGGTTATTGAAAGACATGTCTGGTGATTTTATTCAAGTGAGACTCACACACATTTTCCTGTAGTGATTATTCAGCAGCAACGGGTTAAATAAGAGGTGAAGGAGCATTTACTCAGTAGTTAACAGGTAATTAGTCATCCCACCTCCCAGTGGGGTCGTCATAGCTGTAAACTGCAGGAAAGAAAGCACAATAACTTTGCTTCCCTTGTAAGAGAATGAACCACGTACCGTGAAATTCTAAAATAACGGGTCTAATTCACTGACAGAGCTGTGTCCACCGCTTTTAATGTGGAGGCCAATTTAGTAAACATGCGTTTTCTCCTGCCTGGGTTTTACAGTAAAAAAAAAGACAATTTTGCTCTGTTCCACAAAAGTGAATAAACTACTTTTCAAATAATTGATCTGCACCAAGACAAAAACCATAAATCAAAAGACAAGAACCTGCATGTTCTTCATATGAACCCCGACGAGACTTAATGCAACAAAAAATATGATGAAATATGAATTTAAAATGAGAGGAGCTGTCCCAATCTCAAGGATAAGTGAAGAAAAATATCTTCCGATGGTCATCTGGAAGAGAAGTGGAGGCCTGCGTGGGTCATTTTCTGTTCAGCGTGGATTGTTTTCATTTCTGGGTCTATCTGCTGGCAGAGACAGGTGTTTGAAGAAAAACAAGAAAATCATTATCATAGGAATTTGCTTTGACTGTCAGCAGTAATTAAGGGTGGTTTCATCTCAGGCTCTAAATGTTCCTGAAGCACTGAGGAGTCTTTGATGACACAGTGGGAGGACAGAGCCACTTTGACAGAGAGGCCGTATAATTCAGCATTCACAGGCACTATTACATAACGTATAACATACGCAAATCAACATCAGTTTGAAATTTGAACAAGTATATTCATCATTAAAAATCACCTAACAATACCTCACTTTTGCTTTAATGATCACGGTTTTAGGCATTCAAAAAGAGAACTTTTAAGAGTAAACAACATCATACTGAGTCGAAATAATGACAGAAGTCTGAAAAAACTGCTGGTGCCACTCTCTTGAAACAAAAATAAGAACCAGTCAAATTCAAAATCAAAGTAAGAACAGTAGTAATGAGTCACAGTTTTCTGAATCACTTAAAGGAAAAGATGAAGGAGGAAACCAGACGGGCACTGATTCAGAAACAGAGCAGGAGTCAGCGGAAAAAAAGAGACTTTTAAGCTTACCAACTCTGAGAAGGCAAGAAATGAAAGAAAGTTTTACAAGAACTTGCTATGAAATATATACAATAAAACAAACATGCACTGATACAATAAAATTAATGATTTGAAACTTATCAGCTGGAAAGCATTTTCACACACACTGTTTGCTGGGTCTTAAAAAGTCTATATATAAAATACAATACAAACATCTCAGTTACAGCCTTAAAAGTCTTATACTGTATTTATATAAAGAAATGATGTGTAATGTCTGAACTACATCATTATTTACTGAATGATATTCCTGTGTTTGATGAGTAATGAGTAAATGACCATCACAACATTAACGTTCACCTTTATTTGCTCCCCATAAACGGAGGTTTGAGTCCTGGTCTGTGGGCCTTTGTTACATGCCTCCTCATTAATCTTTCTGCCTCCTTTTCCTTTCTTACAACTTTCAAAAAAAAAGACCTCTAGAGCCACAACATCTCCAAAAGAAAGAAAGAAATAAAATTGTCGAGACAAGTGGCTTTTGTATGTTTTTTTGTTTTTTTTACTTTGTACAAGAGGACTTTGAAGTTGGGAACTTGTAAAGTTGTCCGTCTTCAGCGAACAGCCAACATCTCATCTGCTCCAGACGTGATTCAGTCTGAAGTGATGAAGAACTGACGTCCTTGTAGTCAACTGTCACAATGGAAGCACTGAACGCACCACTCTTTAAATGTTAACATTTCTAGTTTGAAAGTACTTCTATAATGCAGAGTTTACTTAACATCTTTTGTAAAAGATGATATCTTTGTGCTTTTTTGTTGTTATGGCCTTGAAATGAGTCTTACATTTCTGCCACAATGGTCTAAAAAGGCCTTTTAAAAAGTCTTAAATGTAATATGCGACCTGGAGCTACCCTGATCTTCCAGTCATAATACAAAAAAAAAGTTTACAAGTTTGAATCTCAGCTGGACTCATTAGCTTCCTCACACAATATAAAATAATGTATGTAAGGTTGATTTGTAATTTAAATTGAGCACTGCTGTTTGGCCAGCCTCTGTGTGGTCCCATGATGGACTGGTAAACTACTCAGAAGGTACCTCATCCTTATATGACTGCTCCAGTCTCATCAAATTCTGGACAGGATGAAGTAAATGTTGAACATATATGGATAATCTCTTTAAAGCATATTTATTTAACATTTAGGCCTGGTTAGGTGGTTTCTTGCATCTCCCTTTCAACTCTGAGCTGTGGACAGTCTTCTTGGCTTAATGGTTTGTTTTTTACTCTGACATTCTCCATCTGCTGTGAGATCTTATATAGATATTGTGCATCTTTTCTTATTATGTCCAGTGAATTTAATTAGGCACAGATGGACTCCACTCAAGTTAAGAAGTCGTAGAAGGTCTAAGTGCGTCTAAGTGTTCACTTCCACTGAACTGTTGTCTTTGTGGAAAACTGAGCGTAGATTGATACGAAGGTTCTAAAACTTACTTTAACTCACTTACTTACTTCTTTTTTTTTAATCTTAAAATCTGCAGGTACCTGGACCCCATGGGTAAGGTCCCAGCCACCAGGGGCTCCGATGAACTCCTCCCCCATGGCTTGGCTCCAAGGTTGGGCCCCAGTAAACACAGTCTGGACAAGGGATATCAGATTCTTGATCTTTTCCTTTCCATATAGACCTGTTAGCCATGGGAGAACCTAAAGGAGATAAAATAAATAAATAAAAACTCCACCATGTTAAGGTGGCGATTCAATGAGTGGTCTGAGGGGTCTCCAGTAGAAATAGGTCTAGTCATCTGAAGAAGAGTCGCTGCTCCTCCACAGCGAGTGGAGCCAACTCAAGATGCCTCCTGGCTGACTTCCAGATAAGATATTTTCTGTCATGTCCAACTGGAAGAAGACCATGAGGCAGGCTTAGGATATGCTGGAGAGCTAGTCCCAGCTAGCATTAGGTGTCTAGCTGGAGGAGGTGACCAAGGAGAGGGAGGTTTGGGCCTCTCTGCTTAAACTGCTGCCCTTCTCAACCTGCATCAAGCAAAAGTTAATGGATAGATAAATTATCTCCCACCTTTGTCACTCCAAAATGTCCTCAGGTAAATGATTTGAAATAGGTAAGCTATTGTGGCAATGAGCAGAGCCCATCAGACCGATTTAT
This sequence comes from Arrhamphus sclerolepis, assembly GCA_037176975.1. Classification (NCBI taxonomy): domain Eukaryota; kingdom Metazoa; phylum Chordata; class Actinopteri; order Beloniformes; family Hemiramphidae; genus Arrhamphus; species Arrhamphus sclerolepis. Next base: position 18,653,388 of record JBAMYA010000018.1, on the reverse strand, counting down.
CAGAACATCAAAACAGTCTCAGTGTCACACCTGTTCCTCTGTTGATGCTGTCATCCAAGGGGTTTGGTGTAGACAGTGGTGTTAGGAATGCCCCTCAAATGCTTTTATTGTCTGCATATAATTAATATTTGGTGCAGGTGTTTTTTTAATTGAAAGCTAATTGGGAAAACAATGTAAATAATGAATTTAATGTGTGTCTCTTGCACCTATAACACCTTTCATCTTAAACTAGCTGAAAAACTAGCTTGTGTGTGGCTTGTGTATCTCACAACTGAACTTATCAAAACATTAGCTTTAACAATGCCCTCCAGTTCAAATGGAATATATGGTTGGTCACTTTTAATATCATCTGAAATTAGTCCCTCACTGGCAAATATTTCTTTGCCCAGAATAAGGTGTATATAAGGTTGCACCAGTTGCTTGCAGTTCTTGTATTTAACCCCTTCAATTCCCAACACAAATATAACAGAGATTTTGAGGGTCTATTTGCTCATAAAGTAAAATCTGAACTGATGGTTCTTAAATGTTATTTTTAGAACATATCAGGCTCCAGCAGTTCTTCTAGTAAATAAACATATACCCATGTATGTCCAGATCCCAGATATCTGCCTGTTTCTGCCAGCAGTTTATACTTAAGGGATTAAGTTATTCCAACTATCTGCAAAATATTTACACCACAAAAAGAATATTTTTGATCTTGTCATGTCAGCCATTAACCATGTCTTTGCTCCCCACAGGAAGTGAATCAAGGCAGTCTGTCTGCAGTGACATCATCTGAAGATGCTTTTGTTTTGTTTTTTTAAATATCAAAGCCATTTTGGATATTTACCTATACTAATGAGAGTAATAATGGGCTGGCTGTGGCTTAGGGGTAAAATGGTATTTTATTGATGTTCTGTAAAAAGTGGCACACATGGACACAGTGAAAGTGTCATTTTTTGCCTTTATTCGATGGCCAAACATTGATTTTCCTGTCTTTAAATCAAAGTGCATTTGGGATGTCAAAGCAACTTTATTCCACATGAACTGGTTTAGTCATTCATTTGCATTCAAACACTGATTCACATTAAAGTACATTACAGCAAGTGGCTCTGTTTGTCCATCTTTCCATGACCAAAACCCCTGTGGGTCTGTAATAAAAAAGCTGAGGTTTCCCAAATCAATACAGCCATCATTCTGTTACTCGTTTTTCAGAGTAATTCCAGTTGTATTTCATTCTGGTGTATTTTTTATTAATGCAGCCAATATGGCTCTGTAGGTCATGCTGTAAATGAGGAGTCAAACAAATATATGAGCATGACTAGCGTAACTTCCCCACAGCCTTCCAAGAATCCTGATTGTTAAACAAATCACTTTAAAAATCTGTGTTCATGTCTGAATGAGAATTTCAAAGAAATTACGTGTCTGTAATGTACTTTTGATCAGCTGCATCAGGGACTGAGATGGAATTTTCCAGATGCCAGATAACTGAGTCCTGTAGGTTTTAGGGTGGGACCTCTGCAGATTTTATAATTATCTGGGGAGTTTGGAGTCCCAATCAAAGCCTTGGACCCTTGGGAAATACAGAAGGTTGTAACACAACACAATTATCTTAAAATACTAAAAAGGAAAAAAGAAATATACCTCAGTGTATTTCAAGCGCTAAATGCAGCATCATTGCGCCATCGCATCATTAGCAGGTTGCTGCTAATGTGCTAATGCACCATTGAAAGTTAGCATTGTTATAGTGATGTTTCTGTGCTTTGAAAATAAAATAATAAAATCAAGAAAAGTCTCTCTTCTTTGAGTTTCATATTTTTCTTCCCGTTTCTCCGTTGCATCTGGCATTGTCCTGTGTAGATGCACTGATGTTTACGCTCCTGTTGGTTGGTTAGCGGACAGAGATCGTACAGCCTGTAACAGACTATCATATTCTGAGACAATTCCTCCAAATTTCTGACCCTGCTCATACCTGTCTCAGCCCACCTTTGCTTTCAGGATGGTTCTGTCTTTCAGCTTTCCTCCCGCCTCATTGTGAGATCTACCACCACTGTTTTTTTTTTTTTAGCTACGATGGACCATTTTTACCACAACTGTAAAGGCCCGAGACAGTTCAGGGGGGTGCCGAGGCCACCCACCTGACTCGGCCTTGTATCGAGTCAAGTGGGTGGCCTCGGCGCCGGGCATGAGGTCAAGACAGGTCAGGAGGGCCCCTGGACCAGGAACTAACTGACCAGAGCAGGAACAGGCATGACCAGAGCAGGAAGTGACGTGACCAGAGCGGGGATTTGGACAGAGTGTGGTTTGACCTCCTTGGAAACAGAGGTTGTGTCGACCACCGCAGGAACAGGATGGGGTGGTTCGACCACCTCTGAGACTTGGACATGGACAAAAGCCTCCAGGCCAGGGACATGATACGCAGCCAGCCGAGTTCAGGGCGCTGGTAGTAGCACAGACAGCTGGGACTGGGAGGCGTCAGGGACCACTGCAGACTTTCAGGATCGGAACTTCCTGCACCTTTTCCTCCTCCTGGAAGATCCCTGACTCTGCAGACTTTTTGGGCCCCCAAAGGCCAGCCGAGAGCCCCAAAACGGCGAGTATTGCCCGTACTCACAGTCAAGCCATTCATACTCTCCAGAAGAACAGTCCCAGTCATACCAGTCGATGTCCTCCGCCCGGGGATCGACTTCTCTGCCTCCCGAAGGAAATACTCAGAGTGATCATTTCTCCACCTCCTGGGTCCATTTTGGCTGGTCCGTTCTGTCAAGAAATGGGGTTGTATGGAGGACCCAAATGCAGGAGAGCAGGAGTAGTCTAAAACTGATATTTAATAACAAAAACCAAAAACTTTGCCAGGGCAGGAAAATCCAAAAAGCCAAAGACAAGGGGGAAAAAAAAAATCCAAAGACTAACCAAAACCAGAAATAAACACAGAACCAGGTTTACAGATGAGCACAGGGAGCAAACAGTATGAACCAGCACAGGACAGACAAAGACAGGACCTTATATACACAGAGAGGGATAACGAGACACAGGTGAAACGCATCAGGGGAACGAGGAACAGGAAAGGCAAGGAAAACCCTAAACCACAACACGTACAGTGTAAACCCAGCATTAGTCCACTAACTGACGTTCTACTCCAAACCATAAGAGGTTGGAGATATACGGATGGATGAATGGAGATCATTTGTAAATATACTTATTTATATTTCCTTTTCAGGTCTGTAACGCATTGAAAAGAAAGAAAGAAAGAATACGTTTTTACCCAGATACTTAAGTACTCTCGAGGAATTGAAAGAAGAAAAAAAAATTAATTCAGGTGCTGTCAACATTTGACTGAAATTATGGTTTGGTACAAATGCATGAATAAAGATGAACAGAGGATATCCACTTCCTGGACACCCGTGAACTCTAACCCCTCCTACAACACTGAGTCAGGAGCTGCCATTCATCAGTAGCACAAGATTAAGTTGGGAAATGTTTTTCCACAAACAGCTCTTAAAACTTTGCTGTTTTACTGTTTACTGAAGCCCTGTGTTAATCTTGTCTGGTCTTTCTGCCTTCAAGGCTCCACCATTTCCACAGACAAAGGAAGAAGAGAGTACAAGTACTAGACTGACTTTTCTAAAGGCCTCAGCTGTCCCTAATCTGGAATATGTGAAAGTGATGAACCTTTACTCTTGTACACCTTTGGACAGAAGAAAAGAACAAAACTATACTTGAAATATTTCATTACTTGGGGAGTTCAATGTCAGCATGCCTCTGGCAGCATCAGAAAGTGGTTACTGACCCTTTAAAAACAAAATAAAATAAAATAAAGAAGTTAATACATCTTCACGTCCTCATCCATCTTCATAGTGCTTGTTGGATTATCTCTCCTTGCAGCCACCTCACATTGCTTTTAACATTAAATTAAGATTTTTTTTTTGCTGGGAAATTCTCTCCCATTTCATGAATGATGGCATTAGTTTGTCAGCGTTTGGATACTCTCTTCAGGCTGGGATTAAATTGAGGGATTAGATGTTACATTTGGTGGCTGTGACTTTAGATTTGTTTTACCTTCAGGTTAAAATGAAGAGCTTCATCACGGGTTGCACCACAGACATTTTCTCATTTTATGCAGTACTATTTAATTCATGTGGCATTTTGTGCAATTTCAAAAATGACAAGGGTTGGGGGTGAAGGTCTGTTTGCATATATTACAGCTAATATTAGAACAATTTTCATTGCTTTAAGCAAATTTTGTACGATGGTTAGACATGACAATACAATGATTTAGACTTTGCACGGCCATGGCAACATCAAAAACGTTCACTGTTCAACGTTTTTAACCTTGCCGTGCTGATACAAGGTCTTTTTGAAAATTTTTTAAACAGAGAAGTTAAAAAAAACAGCAGTGATAAACAAAATTTGGAGGATTAGTATGATGACAGATATTCATCTGCCCAACAAAGTATCCTGCTGCACACACAAGATCAAAGACTCTAAATTCAAACCAATTTTGGCCACATGGAAGGGTTTCTGCCATTATTTAGTCGTGATTTATTAACACTGTTTCTTTCAAGCCTTTCCAGATCAGTCATACCTGTGATGTCAGAAGCTAAAGGTGCTGCTGTAGGCATGTGGGCTCTGCAGGTGCTATATCTTTGCTTTCTTTTTAGCCTCTGTGTAATTTGTGGAGTGAAATTTACCCAGTGCCCTTTACAGTGACAGTGTAATATCTGTGATGTAGACCTCTCCTCATACTCACAGATTAACACAAATGGCTTAAAGCCGTAAACAATAAAAGAGCACAATCTTCTCTTTTCACTGAATGGAAAAAAAGGAACTGGATTTAAAACTGTGTGGCTTCCACCATCCTGTTGAAGGTGACTTAACACCATTAATGACAGCCAGTACAACACATCAGACTGACATGGATTGCTTGCCTGATATCATACTTGTCAAAGAAAACTTGCAGAATAAATGAAACCCGAGGGACACTGGAAATGCTGCAGGTCGCTGCATCATAGTTGATTTATTGTCGGTAACTTTTAAATTGCTGCGATCATAGCCAAGATAAAACCCACCCAGCAGATTATGGACGTCCTAATCGTAACAAATGTTCGAGGGTACTCTCCGTCCCTTCATGTTAGGTCATCTGTAAAAGTAAAGGAATGGGTGTGAGCCTGCAATGAATGTGCTGCTGATGAGCTTTCTTTAATCAGTCCAGTTCACTGGTCCATCTATCATCAGCAGACGCCTCTTAAAATCCTGACAGCCCCCAGAGCGAGGCCGCTGTTTAACCTGCGGTCCTGCTGTTTAAAACCTCCGACAGATGTAATTAGCAGCTTGGACACCTTGTTCTTCATCTGCTTTACTCGTCTTTTTCCTGTTTTGCTTTGCAGAGATTCCCTTCTTACCGCTTTCACAGGATCTGCCTGTTCTCAGAAACACAGAGCGTTAATGGATATGCGGCATGTCATGACGACTTTTGTAGTTATTTTTGTATGTCATGTTGTGCTGGTTGTCACACATCATGTAAAGGAATGTAGCGCTGCCTTGTGCTTGATCCAAACCCATTACTTGTTTTAGTGTAATAGTTCAACTTATAACAAGAAAAACAACACTTATGGCACAGCCTAACCCTGCGGCGTTAAAACATATTAGGAATGAGTAAGATGGAAGCTGATCTGACTCCAGGTAGAGCTGCCAGAGAAAACCACAATCAGACAAGCCGCTTCTTCACATCTTTTCCCGTTTTGTCTCAAACTACAATTGTGGAAATGTGAAATACGTCAGGAACTAAAACAGACAAGTAATCTACATTATATACCAATATATATAAGACAAGCAACTCAAACTCGCTTATAATAATCTGACATGGCAAGCATGGTCACAGTGTTTACTGTGTGGAGTTAGCTAGATGCTAACTACTACTACCGTGACACCTGCCTCTGTCGTGACGTACTACAAACGTCACGGCAGAGGCAGCAAAGAAAGAGCAGAGAGTTTTATCAGAAGAGGCAAGAAAAAGAGAGAGCAAGGGGAAGTGTGGCCCTTTTTAAATCGGTATTACAAATTTGGAAATCCATGTTACAATTTAGGATAACGACATGCTTGAGCTTTTGATTTGGTTGTCATTTTACATTCAAATACAACTGAAACCAGAAATTTACAAACACTGTATAAAAAGATGCAGTCTGTTTTTTCCTCTATGTCTGATGTTAAATCAGGCAAAACTTCTCTTTTTTTTTTAGGTCAGTTAAGATTGCCAAAGTTATTTCTATTTGCTGATGCCAGGATAACAAAAGAGATTTTTTTTTTAATTCTTATTATTACTTTTCTTATTATTACTTATTATGCTGCCTGTATTTAGGACAGTCCAAAAGAGTTTTGGTCATGAGCGCGGTGAACTTCTGTGGTCCACTGGACAGCACATTGTCGATTGTGTTTGAAAATGTAAACATGGCAAAAGAAAGTCACCAACAAAAAACTTCCTGCTGCTTTGTCGACAGGCCTAGGTTGTCTAGAGTGGGACAAACAAATAATTTGGACATAATGGCAAACTCTGGATTAACAAGACGGAGTTGTTATGTTATCACAAGATGCTCAGCATACATGCTCTTCTCTGCTGGTCGGTTGTCACGGAAACATGGTGCTCTGCTAGGACGGCTTTCAACCAATGACAGCACAGCTAGCCTTGTCACATGACATGTCACATTACCTTGATGTGCTCTGTAGATCTGTGAGCTAGTTTCATCTGTGTTGATGACTGACATAGTTGAAGCAAGGACGCACCGGGTTGAGAGTCCAAAGTTACTACTGATAGAGTTCTTTTAGAAAGGATTGGAGACCACAGGAGCAAGGGACCACTTCCTAAAACTAATACAAAATTATCATTTTAGAATGATTAAAAAAAAAAACTGTTTGTTGTGCCACTATAAATGTCCTCAAGTGACTGTAGGTGATGTACTTGCAAGTTGGCTACTGTTAAAGCGGATCTGGGAATAAAAAAAAAAACTTTAGAGATGGTGAAATGAGATATTCGCATGGAACTGAAAATGTAACATATTTATTTAAAATCCTTGGGTTCACAAAAACCTAAATACAAAAGGTGAGTACTTAGGAGGCAGGTAGAGCAAAGCCTCCGAAGCTGCCAGTTTTCTGAACAATACTTAGCATTGTCTAATTTTTTACCGCACATGGCTTTATCAGCTGGCATGGGCTCTGGATGGAAAATTGCCCTACAGGATCAGATGCACAGTCTGGATCTCATGCCACTGAATTCCATAAAAAGCATGACAGAAATCTCTCCATCGTAATAAGATTTGTTTTACCGTGAACTGTTGTGTTAAAAGAAGTGGGAGATACAAGCTGAGGTTCTAAAGCTTCAGTTAACACCTATAGAATATTTCTTTTTTTAACAGCTGGACACTAAAACACAGTTCTTCAAAAATTTTGTTTGGAACTTTTAATTATTTTATTTGCGTTTCTATTTTAAGAATGAGCATGCATTTAATTAATTCAGTCTTGCGCAGAACGAGAGTACACATGCAATGAAATAATGAATAAAGAAATACACAGCTGTAATTGCAGTCAAATCTTTGTGGCTTAATTATAGGGTAGTGAAACTGATAACACATTTACGCAGCCAGAGATATATTTCTGTTTTATTTCTTGTTTTTGTTTTTTTTTTTTTGCAAGCTTTCCTTCCTTTCCTTGGTATCTGATATCCTCAGTAGTCTAGAAATATATTGTTGAAATGAAAGAAAAACATGCAATGAAACACTTAAATATACATGCTTGTAAAAATGTCTGTCTCTGTGCAACAAAGGGGGAAAAAGAGTAACTGACAAAGATTTAAATGAGCCATTTAGCATGAAAACAATCACACACATTAATTAAAACTTCATTTCCAGCCTCTGGACTGCACTCTGTCATCATGGAGCTAATTCAGATAATCAATTATTTTGATGTTATACTAATGTTTGCCTCTTTTGGAGGCAGTGAGATCTAAATCCCCTTCTCAGTACTGGAATCAAGAGCCTTGACAGTTGTATCATTTGCTTGAAATGATGGTGATCCACTGTTTTAGTTTTAGAGCTTCAGCAGAAGAATGCTGACAAAAAAACAAATAAAAACCAAAAAATCTCGAAGGACATTTTGACAGATGTAAAAATGATTTGCGTGGTTAAACTTTTGTTGTTCCATATTCTTCAAGGGATGTTGAAAAGGACTAATCTGATAGATCAGAACCACATCTAGACTGAAGTAAGGTCTGTAAACAAGGCATAGGACCTCCTCATCCAGGAGGCGGGACCAGCTGTTGCTTCTAAAACTGCCTCTACACACAGCTGGTTAGCGCGACAACCAATCAGAGCAAAGAACAAGATGACACATTCAAAGTGATGCAAACACTGTTGCCAGATTGGGCTATTTTGACTATTTAGTGCTGCTGTGAAGCTTCATGTACTCATAACATGCTGTTTATTACCCATGTAGTACTTTTACAGTTTAAACATGAGTTTCTTTAGGTTGGTTTTTATTGAGCTGGACTGGTTTCACGTTGTGTTTGGGCTGAAAATGGCTCAAAAGGTAGACAGACCTGCTGAGAAAACTCAAGTTTTCTAGAAAAGGACCATAAGAACAGAATAAGAGTTGAAGCCTGTTTTTATTTAGGGAAGTTGCAATCATTAAATAAGTTTCAAACATAATCCATGCCGTCCATGAAGTCGCATGACAACAACTTGTGCAGCACATATCTCTTGGATACATACAATGTGGAAAGTTAGTTTGGTTATTCTGTCAGTGAGTTAGAACAAGCAAGAAGATGAAGGAGAGGGCATAGGTGCAGTTTGGTAATTCACTAGTATGGTGAACCAATTTGGAAGAAATTCAGCATGTGCTTCAGTGGTTCGCCCTGACAGCCCCCAATAAAACCAGCTTCAGAAGGACTCATGCTATGGAGCCTGCTGCATGCGTTGTGATTGGAACAACGTTCTCCATCTCTGGAATAAGCTGCTAGGAGGGCAATATTTTGACATGCACATTGTTTGCAAACACTCACACACGCGCGCACGCACACACACACAAGATTTTATTAACAGGTCATTAAATAATCAATCATGGAGAACCTTACACTCCAGTTTCCCGTCAGAAACACTATTGTCAGTCCAGTAGGAATTGACTTTCCAGTCACACGGAGTTTGCTGTGGTAGAAACCCAGCACAGAAGCAGAATGTTGATGACGAGTTAACAGCAAAAAGCCAATACACAATCAGCAACTCCTGTGCTTCCAACCATACACTGTACAGTAAGTTGTTTGTCTCGAGCCCTTTCATCACCTGAATTGCCCCCTTGAGTTTTTCAGTTCTTCTGCTCTTGATTTAAAGACGCCTTTAAGACGAGAGGTAAAATGTTTTCAAGAACCAAAAAAGAGGAGCTCTGCTGCTTTCAAAGTTTAGATTTTTTTTAATCACTGATTCATTCATTTATTTATTTTTGTTAAGTATTACCATGACCTGGATGAGTGAGAAGTGGTGCCAATATATTTTCCTCTGTTTGGTAAGATGATGTCACTACAACATTTTGGCTAAGCTTAAGAAAAGGTGACATTTTTGGACTAGAATATCCTTGCTGTCTAGTAATCAGGGTGAAACTTCCCCTTATCAGTCACAGTTATGACCAAATTTGGTTTTCTTTGTAAATGTTATATCTTAATCCGACGTCCTTTTCATGAATACACTCACGCCATTGTGCTGTCTTGAAAGGTTCTGTGTAATGGTACCAACAAAGCTCTGCTTGGACCACAAAATGACGCTGCTTTGCTTATGTATTTATTCATAACATGTGGTGTAGCTGCACTGTTTGAGAATTTCACTCATTTGCTTATGGAAATACTATGTTTATTCCTGCAAGGAAAATGTATGGGACCCAAGTACATAATAAAAACAAAAGTATTTACCTATAAAAGGCCATTTGAGGAGCTTAAAGAATATGCTCAATCCACCATCTCATTAGAATTAATAACACAAAAGATTTTAAAAAGTATACTGTGGCACCTGGTTGTCATAAAAGAAAACAACTCTCCTTTTTGCTGTCTCATGGTTGCTGCTCGTTAGATTTCATGTTAAATTTTGGGTCGATTTAAAGAAATTCCTTTATGCCATTCCTGAGAATGAGACAATCTCACAACTCAACAGCATAAGGGGCTCGACACACAGGAAGTGACAAACGACAGCGACAAATGGACCTCATCGCCAGTGGGGGTGAAACCCAACACACAGGATGCGATGGTGAACGCAGCGGTGGGAATCCAGCTCTCGTGTCACTTGTATCCAAGAAATTTGGTTGGTTATGAAATTGGAGGGATTTTGACATTTCCAAAGCAGTCCGTGTCAGACGAGGCAATGATGAAGAGTGAAATGATTTTACTGGAACTGACAGAATTCTTGCCATTAAGTCTCCTCTATAAAATAAAAAGACAACCTTGGGTTCATCCTATATTACAGACAAGGAAACAGTGTGGTGAATATCATCGTTTGATGGCGGACCTCAAGGCTGATCCAGACATGCAGCTCCCTTTTTATGTGTATCTCGATAATCACTTTGTGATATGTCATATATAATGGGGAAGTCAAACACAGCTAAAATGATGCTTTCCTCCATGTTGCTGGTTGAACGTGGTTTACTGCAGCGCGTAGCATACTCTCCGCTCATCGGTCAGTCGATGAAACCCTCGCTGATTGGTTTGAGTGCCATGCCACAGCGACAAAAGTTGAAAATTTGTCAACTTTGTTTTGTCGCATTGCCCGCCCACATGTGCACGTCTACTTGTATGAGCATGAAATTTCACGTGCACGAATTTCTCCGGTCGCTTGGCTGGAGGAGGGCAAGCGATTGTCGCCTCATCGCACAAGTTCCATAGGAAATGAACTGAGAAGGAGTGTCGTGGCTCCCTGTGTGTCGAGCCCCTAATGCCTCTGGGCACAGCTGTTGCACGTGTACAAGCACTTAAACAGCAACTATAGAGACATCAAAGTACTTTTTTTTCCCTATAAAACCTCTGTCACTCTGTAAAGATAAAGACATTTAAATGTTTTCACCAGCTAAAGTCAAAGACAGGATATTTTCTTTGTCTTCAAATACTGGTGTGTTCAACACTTATTTGCCTATTGCTGATACCCACTTTCAAACATCTTAAACCAGGTGATGGTGCTGGTTGGTGCTAGAGCCACTTCAGAGTTGTTTACAGCTTTGGAACACTTTCAGAAATGTTTAGCTTTTCCATACACAGTCGCTAAAGCAGAGCATCCTTATGTCTCTTCCAATATTGGACCATGGTGCAGAAAGGTTACAGAACAGAACCAGAACTGGCTATAGAGACCACATCTCACCAGTTCTTGCTTCATTACATTGGCTCCCTGTTAAATTTAGAGTTGAATTCAAAATATTACTTCTCACATACAAAGCTTTGAATGATAAAGCTCCAATTTATGTGAAAAACCTCATAGTTCCTTACTGTCCTAGTAGAACACTCCGCTCCCTGAATGCAGGTTTACTTGCTGTTCCAAGAGTCTGTAG
>JBAMYA010000018.1:18611365-18623651 GCA_037176975.1 Arrhamphus sclerolepis | reverse complement strand
AGAGGTGAGTGGGTCCCTCCACATGTTGACTGAATCCAACTGAGTCAACTAGAGCAGTAAAACTAGAGCTAAGGCTGCCACTCTCCACATCCACATGGATGTTGAAATAACCAACTATGATGACCTCACCTGCCTGGAGAACTAGATCTGAAATTCTGAATAAGGGCCAGGAGGAGAGAAAACAATATCCAGGAGAAGTGGTGCTTGTGACTTGGAGCCTGGCATTTGTAGACTTAACAGCAGGTTTTCAAATGAGGTAAAACTATGTTTTGGTCTAAAGTTGAATAATAAACTAGAATTATAAACTGCACCTATCCCGTCCTCTTAACCTGTGCTTCTAAGAATATGATAACACCAAATTTTAAGAATTTGAGAATGCCCTCAAAGCCCTTATTATATTTGTTTGATTATGGAATAGTGAGCCAACCACTTTATATATTGGGTTGGTGTTCTCAACTGTTGTCATATGTTATTTGTTGTAGACATTTATTTAAAATTTGTGTATTAAACCTTTGTTCATAAATGTACATCTGTTCATGATAATTTATGATGCTTATTTGGAGAACTCTTTGGTAAGACAGTGGGACAGACTTATGTGTCTCAGCGTCTGTGTCTGAGGAGACCCCGTTATCCAAACAGTTCCCCCTGATCTTTTCAGCCACGTAATCCCAACTGGCTTTCTATTTTCTCAATGGAGCTGTGGGTGTTTGTGTGTGTGACGGAGAGAGACAGAGAGAGGGCAGGCTAACAGCTGTTAAATAGCAGTTTTAGGGGATTAAGAGGTTTTGGAGCTCAAAGACTCTGCTCGCAGCAGAGAAAGAGGTTGAACTCGACTTGGAGGAGTCTAGGAGGATGAATGAAGGGAGAGGAGCGTGAAAGTGTGTGTACGTTCTTGGTTCTTGAGGGGCTTTCAGAGGAAATCAGGGTCAAAGATGTGAATATAAGTGCAGAGCTGTGCTGTAGGCCTCAAAGAATATTTACACTAATCTCCCACTGCTCTTAACAGCTATTTCTTTACATTGTTTTATAGTGAGGGAGGGTGGTTGTGGTGGGGAATATAATCACCAATATCTCAATCAAAACAAACTATTTCCAAAATGTTGACAAGACAAAGTTTAATATATATATATATATATATATATCTGTTTTCTATAAAATGTGTAATCTATAGCGTAGATTACACATTTTTTCAGTTTTACTCAAATTAGGGTGGTGAAAATGAATACACTCCACTGAAAGTCTCAGGAGCAAAGCTAAATTGTAGACCTCAAATGTCTAATTTAACAGGAGTACAATCACAGGTAGATGTAATTAGTCATTACACAGGTGTCCAGCAGACAGTTGACTATAAAAGGGTGTCACTTAAAGAAAACCCCCTCCCATCTCATGCCGTCAGCAATGGCACATGGAAGAGAAATGACAGGAGACCTGAGAAAGAAAATGATTTCTTTACACCACAAAGGTGAAGGCTACAAGAAGATCAGCAAAGCTTTACTTATCAGTCAGAATAATGTAGCAAAAGTGGTCTAAAAATTTAAGAAAGATGGAACAGCACCCATCTCACAGAGTCGTACACAGCAGAGGAATGGCGTGCATGGATGCCGTTCGTGAAAGAAGCATCTCCTAAAGCCCAGGCAGAAAAAAGCCCACCTAGAGTTTGCCAGGGCCCACGCTGACAAAGATGAAAACTACTGGGACTCTGAACTCTTGTCTTGGTCTCATCACGTCAATGTTTTTGGAACTAATGGCTTCAAAAATGTATGGTGAGGAATATAAAGACACATGCATGGTGCCTGCAGTGAAACATGGTGGTGGCAGTGTCCTTATGCTGCATGCTGCGTGTTGGGGAGCTGCATTTAATTGATGGTATCATGAATTCCCAGATTTATTGATCTATACTGAAAGAGAAGATGCTTCCATCAGTCCTTGCCCTTGGTCATCGTGCGCTTTACCAACATCCTAAACATATATCTAAGGCCACTGTTGGATTTCTGCAGACGAACAGGATGAAAGTGATTCATTCTCCAAGTATGTCTCCTGATCTGAACCAGGTTCAACACCTGTGGGGAATTCTGAAGAGACAAGTTGAGCATCACTCTCCATCCAGCATCCAGTCACTAAAAGAGATCATTGTTGCAGAATGGAAAAAGACTGATGTTGCAAAATGTCGCCAACTTGTTCATTCCATGCCTAGAAGACTTGGTGCTGTTATTAAAAATCACGTAGGCCATACAAAGCACTAGATGTAGTAGTTCTTGTTGTGGGGTGTACTTATTCATCAAAAAAGTTGTCTCTAGGCACTTCTGAGAAACCCAGAGTATGACCCCCAAGCACATAGCAAAGCCTAACAGTGGCATGAAAAAAACTCCCTCTTAGAAACCTTAAGCAGGACCTGGCTCAGTTATAGGAAGGGACCCTCTAGCTGATTGTCAGCCTAAGGAAAAAGTGAGGAGTAGACAGGACAGTGAGGACGAAGGACAGAGAGAGAGGAGAGGTACAAAGATATATAATGTGGGTCAAAAAACTTGCAAATATCTGGTATAAAAACATATACATATGTGTTGGTCGGAGGGTCAGACTGCAGGTCGGTGATGACACGATTAACAGCTGAAAGTGTGCTCAACTCAAAGTAGATCGAATCTATCAATTTTTCAATTTATTAGACTATATTCAGTTTCATTTGATATATTGTCTTTTTTTTTAAACTGTTTCTGTTGGTTTGTCCCATAAATTTGATGAATCCTGGTTAAACAATCATCAGTTCTGGGTTGTTGTTTTGGGGGTTTTTTGTTTTGTTTTTTTTTTACCTTCAGCTGTGTTCTATTTTTTTTTTTTACTAGATTTCATTACCACTTGATGTTTTTGACACACTGTAAAGCCTGAATGATACTAATGTGTAGCAGCTACAAACGTAAGCTACCCAGGGCTCCTACGCCGTCTCTGTTATTTATACTTCTGCATTTTTAATTTGCGTCTCTCTGTATGTCCACCACCAGCCACTAGGTGGCGGTGTGGGTTCTTCATTGCTGTGCCGTAGCTCGCAGTACTGAGTTTCCTTTTATTTACTTCCTATATGTAGCTCAGACATAGAAATGGAGCAAATAAAGAATTTTTTTTTTGCATGCCATGAGGGAGTTTTTCTTTCTTGCCACTGATGGTCACACTCTGGTTTTCTTAAGCACCTAGAGATGACTTGTTGTAAATAGGCGCTATATAAATAAAACTGAATTGAACTGAATTGAATTTGTAAGAGTTCTTCTCATTTTCCCCTAGCATGTTCCTCTTATGCACAGCGCATACAGATTACCAGACTGACTTTTTCTCACATTATGTGAATTTCTTACCTGTTGGCTGATTCAAGATGCTCATAAACAAAACTGAAGCATCCCCAAACCTCAGTGTGGTCAAGCTGCAGACCGTGGCCTAGGACATGAAAGCAGATGGTCAGCAAATTGGCTGTGCCCTCCACCTCCTGTCCTTCTCACCCTTCCTCCTCCTCACCACCACTGTGCTGAGCTGTGGACTTGTGGCCTGTAAAGAGGTTTAGGTGCAAACAAACAGCCCATTTAGTAGCATCTACCTTCCATTTAGACTGTCATTACAGCCCTCAAGGCCCTGGCTCAGCACTGAATTATGAATTAAGTTGTCAGGAGAGCCTTTGGTTATGAGCTGAGGGGGTCATTTAAATTTAATTTGAAAAGGGATTCTGTTAGCAATGTATGCCCAGCAAGCTCCACTGGAACTTTCTCATCAGAGTAAAGAGGGCTAAGTACTGACACGGGTAAATGAAATAAAAATGACTGGAAAAGAATTGACGTCTAGAATTGACTGCAATAATGCGTATGTTTGATAGGTTGAAAGCTGCAAGACAGTGACATCACCAATCAGCAGTATTCTAATTTTATGAAATAAAGATTAAAAACCAGGAGATTTTGCTTCTGTGTTCCAGTGGATGTTTTATGTGTGGTACCCCTTTACCCATGATAGTTTAAAGTTCAGTTGAGCTGAAAGGAACTTGCAGGGATCACATAGCTGTTCTGTGATTATTGAGACATTTTTCCAGAATGAAAATCCTGTTTTGTAATTTCCTTTTGAAGATTATTCAAATACTATAACTTAATTGACTTTTTTTCCCCATCCATCCATCCATCCAGTAACTTACACTTATCCAGTGTTTGGTCATGGGGACAGCAGCTTGAGCAGGAAAGCCCAGACGCCCCGATCCCCATCCACGTCCTCCAGCTCTTCCAGGGAAATACCGAGGCGTTCTCAGGCCAGCCGAGAGACATAATCTCTCCAGCATGTCCTGGGTCTGCCCCGGGCCTCCTTCTGGTCGGACATGCCCGGAACACCTTGAAGGAGGCGTCCAGGGGGAATCCTCACCAGATTCCCGTACCACCTCAACTGGCTCCTCTTGATGTGAAGGAGCAATGGCCGACACCCTCCCAGTCCCTCCCAGACGACTGAACTTCTCACCTTATCTTGAAGCGAGCGTCCCTTATAAACTCAGGCTACCCGAGGACAGTAAAATGATGCTGTTTGTTTCCACTAGATGGCAGTAATGCTCTACTTCCAGTAGAGAGAGCGACAAGCTAAAAAAAGTGATACAGATTTATTTTACGTGATTTTCTGCATTCAGCGACCATGGTGCACTACTGTTGTACAGTGGGAAGACTGAACCTCACAAGTCACATGCATCTTAATTGTAGCACTGCAATTATGATGCATGAATATTGTTTGTTGAGGATTAAAATAAATGAGAAACCTTCTCTCCTCAAGCAAATCTGTGCAATGAAATTCCAAGTATTAGCTTAAGTCAATGTCCCGTGGCAGTAATTCACTAAAATGACAGTTATAGAGCTGATTGGTGTTTTTCACATTTTATTACCTCAGACTTGACATGGGTCATTTTTTCCCTCTTTGTCAATTTATGCAACTTTCAGTGAAACCATAGGGGAAATGTATTTTTGGATTTTTAATTTTTTGTTTGTTTATTTTATTTTTTAAGAGTTTGTGGCTTTATTGAAAGGATCTTGACAGAAAGACATTCAGCAAAATCCAGAAGCTGAACCTGGGTCACCTGCACCAGGGGTACACCCTCTGCATATGTGCCACATGTTCTACCAAGTGAGCTACTGGGCAGACCAGTGTATTTTTGTTATATATAAATAGGAAAAATGTTCCATTTACAAACAGACATGTGGTTTAAACTCCAGTCAGCCTTTTTTGGGAACAATTCTTCAAGCTTAACACGACTTTATTTTGGAAGCGTCTCTATTCTTCTTGGCAAAAATATCCAAGAGCATAAATGTGAAGCCATTTAAAAGTCTCTCCATAGATAGTTTAGTGGATGCAGGTCCCGGATTTTCTCACTGCGATGCTTCAATTTATCATGATTTTTGAAATGTTGGCTACAGAATGAAACCACCACAGCACAGCGCTGCCATCATCATCAAATGTGACTATAGGGATGTTTTAACCCATTTAGGCTGATCTCCTGGAAGGGCATTTAATATAATTTCATAACAATGTTTTAATTACTGTACTTGTAGGATTTTTTTCTTGTATTAGAAACATCTTATTAGTATATCCCACATCTCTGAAATGAGAAAACAAAATGTTCATTCTCTTTTAGGTAGTTTGTTTCTTCTCTACTGATGATTAGGAGGAATCTTTCAGGGTTGGAAGCTCAGGAATCAAATAAGAGAGGCTGGATTGAGCTGATGTGGACACCCTGGAGAGGAGGAATAGTGAATACACTGGTAGAAGGATGCTGGAGACGATGATGCCAGGCTGAAGGAAAGGAAAGACCAAAGAGATTTCTGGATGTGACGGAAGAGTATATGCACTTGGCTGGTGCTTCAGAAGAAGATGCAAAGGACAAGGTGGGATGAGAATAGATGATCCACTGCGGCGACCACGAAGGTGAAAGCCAAAAGAAGGAGGATTCAACCACTTCAGTGCTTGATGTCACAATGCCCTCACTGTACCTTTTTAAAGTACAGAAAAAGCTGAAAAAAAAAAATTAATTCTTAGATTATGAATGTCTGAGAGATCTATTATTAATCACTAAGCCAATTAAAACAATTGGCAAGTCCAACAAAAGAAAAACAAAATGAGAGACACTGGAGGCAGGTGCACAGACGATTTCAGACCAGAAATTAACCACTTTTTTTTTTTAAGGAATATTAAGACAAAGATGTGAAACCACAAAAGCATGCTGCGCACATTAAATATTTTAGTTGCCTTCCTGCTGTGAACTAAACTAAAAACTCTGTTAATTTGTGCGTCTTATATTAACACGTTGAAGAGGACAATGCAGCAGAGCTGTCGGTGTTGAAGCACACAAGCTGGAAAGAGAGTGAGTCAGTCCTGTTATATGATTATCTGTGACAGTGGCACATCCATTAGTCACAGCTTTCTCTGATGAAAGTTCGTAAAATTGCCAGGTACAAGAAAATAAAAAATAAATGCAGAACTCTATCATCTTGGCTCCGCATAAAATCAATTCAATAAGCATCCAATGACCACAGTGATCCTTTGGTTCTCTGAGATGGTGCGCTGCCTTCTGACTTCCACAAAAGCCTGCTGGTGCTGCACAGGACTAATCTGCAGCGTTTAACAGTAATGTCCCGGATTCTTTTCATTCTCTAATTTCATCTATGTCTTCACTGTATTTCTTTCTATCAGAGCCACTTCCTGCTGCTGTTACTGCTCCTCCAGGTGCAGTGATCACCCATTCCTGAAACTGATTAGTTGTTTTAATCTGATTACTGTCTACTGACTGAGTACTTTGGATTTGGACTGATTACCTGTAAGCCAACCCTTCTTGTGTAATAAAGTATCAAACCTGCATTTTACTCCGTACGCTCATTTAAAGGTGTTACGTTTATTGGAGATTTGAAAGCAATTCATTGTTCTTCAGTTCAACACAAAGTCATTCAAGACAATTTACACCAGTGACGTGTGGTCAGGGGAGGCAGCAGAGGCAGAGCCTCACCTGTCATCGTGGAAAGAATAAAATATACAATAAACAAATAAATTAAATGGTTATATTTATCCAGTGCTTTGGACTATAAACTTATTTTCTATTTAGCGTAAACAATTTTGATTGTTTTTTTAATAAAAAAAAAAAATCCCTGAATTTTTGCATTTCCTGTTCAAATATGGAGAAGAGATGCACGGTGAGGCAGCAGCAAGCTGAGCCTCACCTTGGATTTCACCTTGGATTTCACTCTGCACTCTTGAGTACTCAGCGATCGGCTGTGAAAAGGCACTAGGTGAGGCTGTAGTTCTGTTGCCTCATGGTCGGGGGCAGTCATGAGCCCAGAGATTCTCCTAGCAGCAGGAGATCAAGTGTCAGTCATCAATTGGACAACA
Source organism: Arrhamphus sclerolepis (assembly GCA_037176975.1). NCBI lineage: Eukaryota > Metazoa > Chordata > Actinopteri > Beloniformes > Hemiramphidae > Arrhamphus > Arrhamphus sclerolepis. The sequence continues at coordinate 18,616,271 of JBAMYA010000018.1, read as the reverse complement.
GACTTTTAAAACTGAAAGAAGACAAGAAAGACTTCTACAAAAAAGTAACAGACATTTTTGTCCTGAAGGATCAGGGCATGGTCTTCATTTATAAGTAAGGGTAGGACCGTAATAATGGTTTATTAAATAAAATGTGTGTCACGTGGGCTACAATTTGTATGTGTAAAAAATGCTGATATGAGATATGAATCGTAACTTGTTAACTGCTGCTGATCAAATGGTGAATAATCTACTCTGTTGGGTTCATGTATTTGTAAATCTGATTCTGATGGAGTCAGTGCCTCAACAGCCATGAACCTCACCACACGTCACTGCTTCACACAGAAAGCACACAAAGTTGATAAGTATAGTTGAATAGTAGTGATGTACTGTGATGAACTGGTGACTTCTCCAGGATCACATTAATCCTCTGGTTTGTTGTCTGGTATAGACGGCACCCCCCTTATGACACAGGACAGGAGTACTTAAGAAATATAAGAATGTTTTTTTGTTTTGTTTTTAATGCAGCACATTGAGCATATTAGTTGCTCTGCCGTGATGTTCACTACAGCTCTGTAAGCTAATTTCATCAGTGTTGATGTGTGACGTAGGAGGCCGTTTCTCAATACTAAGTACGCAAAGTCTGGACTTGTTTACTTTGATGTACATTCTCCCAAGTCACAGTTGTCAAGTATGAACTTCTGAGGACGGCAGGACGCAGTTTGGACTTTCTGCAGGTGGAACAACTGTGTACTTGATAGCACACTTGCTAGCACACTTGCTAGCAGGCTAGCAATATTTATATACAAATGCATTGAGCATAAAATAAACACTGAAGTTTATTGCGCATCAAAACAGACTATGGACTCCTCTGGAAACATGTCTGTCACCATTATTTTATATGTTTGTTTTTTTTATGGTTTTTGTGCTTTTGTATTTCAGCTGTGTTATAAATAAAGTTGGGTGGAGGTGAAAAGAAAAAAGCCAATGGCATCAGATTAATTTTTAAATAGACTATTGTGAGCAATTAACCACAAATTTGAAGATGGAAGAACTAAATTCTTGCATGAGAACAGCCTAAAACTATGTTCTTTTTAAAAACAGCAAACCTCTAACGCTCTTTTACTCTGTTCTCCTCCACTGTTACTGCTGCTTTTTGATACAAAATGCATTCTGGGATGCTTTGCCATTTTACATCTAGATAAATCTACACTGGATGCATCCTCTATAAACTGGCAGAGCAAGAACACATCTGAGTATTTCTCCTCTACTTGTCCAGATGAAAATTGAAAAAGAACTTACTTAAAGTGCAAACAAGTACACATATTGAGAAACAGCTGAGATTACCTGTTACGCTGGTACCAGGAAACAGACACATGCATGACTCAGATACAAGTGAGGAACGTGGTTTTATTTAGTCACAAAAGGTCAGAAAAACTGGCAAACAAAAATCCAAATGGGTAAGCCTGAAGCTGAAAACAGGCAGAAAAAGTCAAACTAGAAAAACAGGACTGGACGGCTGGAATCACAAGTCGATCTGACGGAGTGTAAAAAAGGAGAGGTGAGCTTGAATCCACAGGGTACGCACAGGTGGAACACCTCAGGCAGGGTGAGGTGATCACACAGGGTGGGAAGGCAGGAAGTGAAGCAACATGAAATGAGAGAAAACCTGAGCATCAAAATAAAAGGTTGTCCGGCCAGGATGGGTTAGGAACTTTTTTTTTACTCCAGGCATGGATGATCACTGCAGCTAGATGATGTTTTGTAAAAGTGAGCTCCAGAAAGTGGGTTTGTACAGGGTATGTTAATCAACATGGCAACATTTTTGTTCAGATTTTGTTCAAACTGAAGCTCAAGTCAACATTCACTTGTCACAACACACAATGACGTTCCCTTTTAACGATCAAGAAATTTATCCAAATTTAGAGGCACAAATAGTCTGTGTGCTTTACTACGCATTAGGGTGATAAGACCATGGACTGATGTGTCAGCTTTCTCTGACAGTTTTGTTGTTAGCGTGCTATTGTTTCTTTTATTTAATTTTTAATATATCTGAACTGCATTCTTCAAATACTTCAGCTGCCCAACATCTATGCAAACACTTCAGTTTGTTTGTTTGTTTTGCCACCAGGTGTCATTTGTACTGCGTTGGGTTTGCAAAACACTTTTGGCAAGGCAACTGCTTGCTGGTCAGTGCTCAAATTTTGTATCACATATGGAAAACATCAGAAATATGGGACTGGGATTGAAGAGGAAATGATCTTCAAGAACACCAGCGATCATATTCAGTCTAAAATAAGTACATGACATTCTGAGGTACCTTGGTTTCCCTGTCTGCAGGCTCAGAGGTGAAGGGGGGTTATGTTATATCCACAGCCTTCTGATCCCCTTTTAGAGACGGTCTGCATTTAAGTTGTGACAAGGGAAATGAACTGATTTGTACACATATCACGTTTTAATCTTTGGGTTTTCTGTAAAATATGTGCATTTGAAATCCAAGTCCAAGTGAAGTCACGAGTCATTAGCGTCAAAGTCCAAATCGTGTATCAAATTAAACACTGAAGTCTGACTTGAGTCCAAGTAATATGACTCAAGCCAACACCTCGTACAGAAACATTATCTGATTATCTAACTTACGTGTTTGGTTCAGAGGAACTTCTTACCATTTAAAATCATATCATGTTTAACTTTCACTTGTTTCCACCTCCTTTGAGAGACCATTAGATTGTATTTAATTAAAACAACATGGCCTACACTGTGAGATCCAGTAAAGAAGCATCATGAAAATGAATTCCACACAGGTATTACCTTGTCCAGTATTATACCTTTTTCATCTCTGTTCGTCTCTAGACTAGTTGCTTTAATTCCAAGCCATATGTTCTCCTTCACCACATCACAGCCAGAGTGAAATTTGCCTCTAAAAAATATGACATCTGGAATGTGTGGATGACATTGGAAATGTGCGATAAGGCCTAACTGGAGCTGTTGGGGCACATGGATCCACTGTTTGGTGAGGGAAGGGAGAGGCCTTTCCTCACCAAAAAGAGATAGAAGAAATAAGAAATTATGAAATAATTCACTGCAGTTTGGGTTAAATAACTTGTTGCCAGCTTAAACATACTAATCCCTTTAATACGTTTAAGGAGGCTCTTTGGCTGTTTATAAACTCCATGACTTTAGGCCTGAATTTTCCAGACGGCGACTCTTTTTGGACAGGCAGTTTAAAACTCCTTTTATAGCGTGGCTGCCACTATGCATGCAATATGTAATACTAACTGGTATTAAATTATACAGGCTTTCCCATCAACATCAATTTGTCTTTCACTGTTCCAACATTTTTCAGCAGAACGACAGATGAATCTTCCGTCTGGGGAGAGGTGTTCCATGCTGTTTGCAGTCTCCTTTAACAACGTAACAATGACAGCTCCATCTTATATGATCCTCAGTGCATATATATTTCTCCAAGCAACTTTGTGTTCAACACTGACTTTTTTACCTTTCCCTGCCAGATGTTTGGTCCTGCTTCGACAGCTGTTGTCCTCTCCAAACCCAGGGGAGTTGGGAAGCTGCTGTCAGAGCAGAGTGATTCAGAAATCCCCCAAGGACCAGTGATTGTCGTCAGAAAGGTCTTTGGAAGGGGACTCATCCCTTCACGGGCCACTACCGCCAAAATCTGAAATATACACACTCATAAATGAGAGTGTAAAAGTGCTAGTGCAAAAGATTTTAGATTTAAACCTTCAAAAGAGTACTTATCTGATTAGGCTTCAGTTGATTCCATGTAAGCTGAGAACAACCCCCTCCACTCTCTTCATACATTATCATACAGTGCTGAACTCGTGAACTTGTTCCATCCTCCTTCCATATGCTACCAGTGACCTGGGGGTGTGATGACGCTCGCATCCAGCTGGTGGATGGCCAAACTAACCAATCAGATGGCGTGAAGGCTAGAAGAGGAAGAGGAGACAGCGGAGTGCATTGAGGGTGGTGCTGGTGCTGGTGATGGAGGAAGTTGGTGTCAGCAAAGGGGTCATCCTCTCTGACACAATGCCATCTTACTGCACAGCAGGATGTGACCTTAAACCCACTGGTGTCCATTCACACTCTGCTTTTCCTCACCTTGCCTCTCGTCCAACATCCTTCTTGTAATCCAGCCAAACTGAGTCTCCACACCCATCCCACCAAAACCACTAAAGAGTCCTTGTTGGATTGACAGCTCTCTGGGAAAAGGGTACAGACCCTGGCAATTGAAAGGAGGTGGTAGATTCAGACAGCTGGAAGATGGGTAGGAGGCTCTGCCTGCCAGACACTGTATGAACAGATATGTGTGCGATGGATTGGGCGAGGCAAGGAGGCAAAGAAATAAATACAAAAGTATAAATGCAATGAAAAATATCTCATACAACCTTGGTGTTGTAACAGTAGATCAGATATATTAATGTCAAAATATACATTATAGAGGGAAAAGGGAATTTACATTGCATAAACAGGAAACAATATTTGTAGTGCAAATAACCCACAGAGGTAAGATCTGAACTGAGGGAAAGGAAAAAAGATGGAAAGGAGGAGGGTGAGAAAGAAGGATAAATGGAGGTGTGGAGGACCAAGACTTCCCCCTGCAGAGTGGAGAATGGCACAGGAGGAAGTAGGAAGAGCGTCTGCCATCTCCAACTGCTCCAACCCGACAACACCACAAACACTCTTTTTTTTTCTGCTACAGGCAGACACGCTTGAACTGGAGTTGTACAAACCAGGAACAGCCAAATGTGAAATATGAAACAGTTCATCTAAGATTTAATGCACCACTTCATCTCAAGGCCCTCATTCCAGTGCACTAACTCTGTCACATTTATCATTTCTCATAAATTGCAACATATATTTCAGATCTTCATATTTTTCAACATTGTGCCATTTTTATATATATATA
>JBAMYA010000018.1:18592689-18611265 GCA_037176975.1 Arrhamphus sclerolepis | reverse complement strand
TATATATATATATGTATATATATATATATATATATATATATATGTATATGTATATATGTGTGTACATATATATATGTGTGTGTGTATATGTATTTTTTTTAAACGGAAAAATAAGCTGATTTTGTTGTAAAATTTCAAATTTTACAATAATTTAAACATTTTATCCTAAAGTCATGAATTTTTTTTTAAATAATTACAAATTTCACAAAATGTGCAACTTTTATCATAAAACTGAGGCTTTTGTACAAATATCACAAAAAATTGCAAACTTTTGTTTTCCAACAATCCAGACTTTTTATTATACATTTACAAAAGCCACAAAACTGACGTTTTAACAAAAAAAGATTTTTTTGAAAATAACTTTTATTTGCAACATTTTGACATAAATAAACAAGTCGTTAAATTGCGAATTTTCATAATTACTATTTTTTTCCTAAAATTGTGCATCTTTGTTATACAAGAAGGGAAATTTACAAAAATCACTAGTTTTGACAAAAATGATCAACTTTTTGTTGTAAAATATATTTCAAAGCTTTTTTAAATCATAACTTTTTGACATAAACCAGCTGCTCTTCGCCTTATTCCACTTCTTATTGTCAGAACTGAATCAAACTGATTTCACAATTCCTTCACATGCAAAGCCTCCTGTAACAGAGAGAAGAAATCAAACCCACAGTATGATAAAGCCTCCTCCATGCTCCACTGTAGTATGCATATACTTCCCTTCTAATACTTTCTTGGTTTATCAAATCTTTAAAATTTCTTTCTTACTTTTCCTTCAGTTGGGGTGACTTCCTTAGTGTCTGCTTCTATTATATTATAAGCCAGGTTAAATTAACAAATATCTGAGGTAGATTTTTCTTCTTATTATTATTATTATTTGAATTAAAGTCTGTTATTGTTAAAAGATCATTGGATCACTAGCATTTATTTCTGAAGGTATTCATCTTTTTGTCTTTAATTCAAATATTCCAGTTTCTGACCAGAAAAATGTTTTTCATATACTGATGCAAAATGGTTACACAGTAGTTTGACAATAAATGTTGTAAAATTGAAGACTTCTGTATTTTGGAGGGGGTGAATTGTGAGAGGAGAATTTATCACCTTGGCAATGTTGGAAATTTCAAAAATAGAACTTTCTGACACATGGTTAATCCTGTGAAAGATTACTGTGTTTACAATGTGTTAGACTGGACAAAGTAAGGCCAAAAATATTATTAAATGCATTTTAAAAACAGCTTCTTTTGGCTTTTCCCTTCAAAGGTTGTCACAGCAGATTATTTTGTTTCTTGTATCTGTTTGGAAAAGATTTAATGTCAGGTGCCCTTGTTGGCACAACCGTCTCATTTTTCCATTTTTGTGGGTTTGGTACCGTTGCTATGAGAACCATTGTTATGACGGCTTGATGGCTGGATGGGTTTTTCCTTTTTCCTTTTTTTTTTTATTATACTCCTCCAAACACACAACTGCAATGGAAACACTGCACATTCTATTACAAATCTACATATGGAAAAAAATGATCAAATGTTTTATTACTTTAGAGAAAATGAAGGAAAGAAATATTACGATGTTAAAAAAAATAGCATTTCTGCATATTTTTTTTCTTTCCAAATTCGAAACATTTACAGCATAAACTGACAAATGCATTTCTTAGTTTCTCCTCAGAAACAGCATCTTTGATGTTTTCTTTTGAACCGAGGTCCAGGATTGGGCTGATAATCTGGTTGGTCTGGAACCAACATGCTGCTGCTTCCTGATGTGTTTGGGGTTCATGTCTTGTTGAAACACGGATTTCAAGGACATTTCCTCTTCCGTGTGAGACAACATGACCTCTTTGAGTATTTTGATGTATTCCATCTGTTTCATAATCATTTGTATGTGATAAATAGCCATCATAGCAGAAAACCATTCCCATATCATGATGCTTCAAACTGTCTTTGGTCCTTGAGACCCAAAAAAAACAATCTTGTTTTCATTAATCCATAAAATGTTTCGACATTTCTCTTTAGGAATGTGTTCTTTGGTAATTTATAACCTCTTCAGCTCATGTCTTTTTTTTTCATCAGTGGGACTTTGTGGGCATTTCCTGCTGATATCTTAGCTTCACATAAAGTCTTCTGATAGTTTCAGTATTAACAGCTGTTATTCAAATCGCAGTTTGTGCGATTTTCTTGCACATCTTTCTGGTTTTTGGTGGCATTTAAAACATTTCAGGTGATTTCAGCTGTATGAAACGTATCATTTTCTTCACTTCTTTATACGTCTTTCCCTTTTCCAATCCAATTCTTATTCAAAGTACACTGTTCCTCTCAACAATGTCTGGAACGACCCATTTTACTCAGATTTCTCAGAGGTAAATACACTATAACCATTGTGTACAACATTTTTTTATTATTATAATAATTATTATTATTCACAGAACCAATGACCTCACTGACCTCCACAGTGCTATTTCTTTGAACACCCTAATATTCATTTTTATCAGCACTGATGACACTTGCTCCCAAATTTACAACTCTTGTTTCACAGTAAGAGTCCTTGTCCTGCCTTTGTGAAGTGAACCAGACTGGGTTACAGAAAGGTAATGTGGTATTATTTTGTTTTTCAGCAATGGAAGTTTTACTCTGGCTTCAAACAATGTTGTTAAGACTTTTTTTTTTCTCTCTCTCTCTGCCAGTTTTTTCTTTTCTTTTCCTTTTTTTTTGATATAAGCATATTTCAACAGATTACAGAACGCTGTGCCTGTTTGCAGCAAAGGATTGTTCCCATCATGATAACTGGTTTAAGCTGCTGCTCTCCAGTAGTATTATGTATTTCTGTTCATATGTATATATCTCTTTATACATTTTTGCCACTGCTTGCACTACCTAGTAAGATGCTTAGGTGCTTAGGTTGCAGGAGTAGTGGGGACTGAATACTCTTTATAGGTGGTTAGAAGGGGAAAAACTCCCTCAGCAGATGTCTGTATCAGTGTGTGCAGCTGCACGAAGGCAAAGAAGATGGGGTGGAAAGTGTGCGTGCTAAGCTGACTGTCACTGCATGATTAAAGGTAAGAATTACAGTGCAGGGCTGGTAGAACCACATGCTGGGAGAGAGGAACCGAGGAGGGCGGCGGTTAAAGCGCTTAAGGTGGTCCGGCTCAGCCAGAATGCAGAACTCAGAGCTATGCTCTTTTTTTTTTTTTTTTCTACCTGCATGTTTCTGAGCCTTTATTGTGCGTTACACAAAGTGGCTTAATAAGCTTCTTTATCAAACGCTTTGGTAAGCTGCTGTGAATGACTGGCCTTCTTACATCCTGCTCCGTCAGGAGAGATTTGCATAAAATAAATAAAAGAAAAAGAAGCAGAGTGTGTAAACACGGGCAAAGGACATGTGCAGCTGGCCTTATTCTCACCAAGTCAGATGACTGCAGAGCTGGCCTCTTTTCTGGAGTCAGGCTCTCTTTCTTACCACAGATAGACAGACACTGACCAGTCAGTGCGGAGAAGTTAGACTCTGTGCTTTACTGCCCTGATCCCATTTTCACTGTCCTGTAAAACTGGTGCCAAAAAATAAATTTATCTGCCCTGATTTTCTTTTTTTTAATTTTCAAATATATTCAAATAACTGTTTTGGCACAAGTAGTAAAATCTTCAGAGTCAGCCTGCCATGGTTGTCGGTGAAAGGAAGATGTAGTGCAGCATTTACCGCTGATGGTGCTTGACACTGTCACAAAAAGGTGTACTATTATTAGAGGAGGTCACCTGAACTGAGCTGAGCCTCTCAGCCTCTCACTGCCTCCATTCAAGAGTCTTGAGTATAAGGTTAAAAAATTCAGTGGCTCCTTTAAAATCAGTTTGAATCCCCAGTGAGAATGAGGCCAGTGTGAGCAGCATCCCCTTCCTGTGTGCAAATGTTTCTAAGGCTGTTGCAGGGCTTTAAAAACAAAAAAAAAAAAAAAGCATCAGGCACCTCCGAGATGCTCATCTCATCCTCTGCATTAATGTCTCTTTCACTCTTTCAGGGGTGAAAAACTGCAAGAGTCTCCCTCTGATATGTGTTATACCGATGCTATCTTGCTGTCTAACTGGATGAAGGGGTAGACTGCGGGCTGTCTTCTTTATCGGTGTTAACTTGTGACCTTCTAACACTAACACCTGTCCACTGTCTACCTGTCCTGGTGTTTCGGCATTTCTGTGTCTTCTGTGACATTAGGCAGATGAGTTATGTCTGTGACTGTATAAAGCGGAGAGTAGAATATGAGTCAGACCATGCAAACAGTTGTGTGAAATATTATGTTGGTTGGACGCAATTGTATTATCACCCTGGAAATTTAATTTGCAAAGATAAAAAGGCATTGATACTTTTAACAGGCTAGGACTCACAGGTTTCAGGTTTGAATAAGCCTCTGTGCCAGACAGAAGCTTGGAGTTTGAAAAGAAGAATAAAACAGGAATAGAATGGCAAAGTACGAGACTGAATGAAGAATCCAGAGTGCCCGGAGCTTGAAGTCCTCCTTCTGACCCCTGCAGAAAAGCTTTAAGGCGTTTAGCTCTATTCCACTGAGACGTCATGACTTGGCCAAGTGGCTCCAGTAGCATGGAGGGCATTATGCTGGTGCCTTATCTCCTGATTAATACCCTGTCTGGGTTAAGATCTGTGAAGGGCCACCTTGCGATTTAGTGTCGCACCTCCATAAAACTGGGGCAGTGACAAAAGGTAAGTCTGAAAAAGATCAATATCCACGGAGCAGTGGCTGAGCTTTTAGTCTTACTCTTCCCTTAATGCAAATCAGTCACATCTCACAGTTAAACCCACCTAAATTGAAACATCAGAGACACACGCGTTTCTGAGACTTAAAAAAGCTCCCCCAGAGCCGCAGAAGACATTACATATCTAACTTAAACATATAACTGTTTTCACAAGTGTTCTGGCAAGCTGATTAAAGATGGTTTCATCAGACTCCCCTTGGAGATAAAAGCAGCCACTGTGACTGTTTTTGTGTCTATAATTGTCTTGATTTCACGTCAGGTATGGCGACTGGACCTGAGAGCGACGGTGGGCTGTTGTCAGCCCCTCAGAGCAGCAAGCTCTGGTTGTGATGTAAGCAAACCAAATTGTCCACTAGTTAGAAATGGCTGTATTTATCCTCCCCTTACCCTCGCATTTCAACTGACAGAGTGGGGCTAAATTACACTCATCAAATCTCACAAACAGCTTGGCCGAGGGCTTTCGGCAAAGCCTGAAAATAAAGACTGAAAAAGAAAGAAAAAAAAATCTAATTCCAATCTCTATAACATTAATAACTCCTTGTCCTCGCAGACACAAATGGAAAGAATAGTCTGATTGCAGGCAGAGAATGGGCTGGGAACAGCAAAATGCTCTTACCTAAGACAAATCATTGCAACTATTGCAAAGGAACATTAGCCTGCTATGATGGATATTTTCAGTATGTGTAAGACGAAGCCAAGCTGATCAGAAACATTCTCCAGACCCCTCAAGGGTCACTGCACAGGACTAATTACACTGATTTTCACTGGACTGGTGTACGAATACTGCCATCTACTGCCGCTCAGAAAACCTGCACTGCAAATTGTTCTCTTCTTGCCAAGATTTAAACTCTTAGCTCTGGAAATATGAAATCATTCATGCTTTTGTAAACATAAGGTAAATGTATTCTGTATTTTACACCTTATATCTTAAATTTTGTCCATTTACTATTAAAAGATGCAGCAAAACCCAGATTTATTTTCACTTTCCCTTCTACATGAGCGTACTCTGCCAAATCCACGCTGATTTATGAGGTTATTTTCTTGTTTTTTGGTCTTAATTTAAACTTAATTTGTTTTTCAGGGACCTAGAATTGAGAAATATTTTTTCATTTTCACTTTCTTTTGTTTGCTAATGTGCTATAACAGGTCTCTTTTTTTAATGTAATTTGAACTAAAATAGTTTTTTTTTTTTAACTTGTTCCAAACCCTTGAACCAGATATAAACAGGAAACAAAATTTGTTGTCAAGTAAAATGACCCTGCTGCATGGAAATATAATTTCACAAGCACTGAGTCACTTTTAACTAGTTTAGTGTTTATTTCATGTATTTTCGTGAGTGCTTTTGGCAGTGTGCAACAAGTGATCTCCATCAAAAGTTTGTATATGCTACAGCAGTTTTCTATCCGTTTATCAAGAAAAAGACTGAAAATAAAGCGTTTAAAAAAAATAAATAAATCCTGGCCTGGAAAAATTTTCCACTGAACAGGCGCCATCTACATGTGCCTTTGTAAAGCATGGAGGAGGAAGTGTGATGATGTGGAGGGCTTTGCTGCTGATGCTGACTCAGAATGGCAAAATCATCTTTGTGGGTTGCTGGTTGCAGGAGGAAAACATAAATCTTTCAAATGCTGCAACAGCATCCCAGATGACGACTTTATGAAGCTGGAGGACGGAGAGCCAAGACGATGCACAGCTGCCATCAGAGCAAAGAACCGTTTACTCTGAAGACATTGTTTATGTTAGTTTGACAGTAACCGGTACTTAATCTACAATGAAGAAAAAGGTCCCAATAAACACACGTGGGTATATAATCCCATTTATTCTTAATCTGTCGCGTCATGGCTGTCGTCTTTTCTGAGGTGAGTGGGTAACATGATTATCAGCCAGAACTTTTTTTTCTGTCATTGTTTGAAAGCGTGCCTCAGTTTCTTTGTCTTTGCTTTCTTCTCTGCCTTTATGTTTGCTGCAAGGTGAGACATCCTCAAAAGAAAGACAAAGAAAGTGCTATGACCTTGCTTTGGGGGTCTGAAAAAGGCAGGCATATTTTGGATTGTATGGATACTGGAAAAAAGTAAGAACAAAACCAAGAATGAAATAGACTAGATATTAGTTTAAAAATTAAACAAAGGGTCTTTTATTTAGTTATTGGTCTTAAATTTAAGATCTATACTCAAGCCACATGTCTCATTAGTTCTGCTGTTAAGAACTGAAGAAAATCTATAGAAAAGGTGAGATCCTGGGTGAAACAAAGCCACCAGAAAACAGAGGAATGCCTGTCTCAGCCTCACTTGGGGCACCAAATGTTGTGAAATAAGAGACCAATGTTGAGCTTAATGACTGCTTGTCCAAATCCTTCAGAGACACATCGACAGATTCATAAAAATCCTGAGAAAACAAACAAACGAACAAAAAAACCCACTGCCAGGTCTTTGTAAACACTCGCTCTGAGGTCAGCTGCGGCTTTAGGCAGATGAACATGTGACGCTGTCCGCTTGAGGCGTCACTTACCTTAATACGTACCGCAAATACCCATGATTCAGTTGTTCTTCCACCAAATTAACTTTTTAAACACCAACAATGACATTCCTCTGAACCACATTGTCATTTCAGACATCGAAAACTATTTTTCATGTTCTTTCCAGGAACCAGCGGGAAATCTGACAACATAAACAAAATAAAGAACAAGTGGTCCTTTAATGGTAACCATGGTGATGATGTGGTCCAGGATGAAACAGAGTTTGACACCCCTGCTGTAATGAAATATAATTCAGGTATTACCAGTTTAGTTACTCTCACATTTAATGTCCAAGCTACAAAACATTAGTAGGTGTCTGTGATGCCATTTGGAAAGCCTAAAATGCTTTGGAAATAGCCAGATAGTGTGTCATTTTGCCATTAAATGCTTCAGTGGCTGTCCAGGTATCTATGATAGGATTCAGTTTAATTGTGCTTCTCTCTCATGAACTATGTGCCTCACATATCGAGCAAATTACCCAATTTCCCAAATACACTGATGGAAATCATTTGCACTCAAGTAATTCTAATTGCTGATATCCAAATTGACATGTTTACAAGTCACAGAGTATTTGGGGTATTCGAAATGATATTGCAGACATCTGGAGTTGCTTTTCATTTATGACATCCGCCGTGGTTTGTCTGGTAATGACAGAGTTGCAAAGGAAATACGAGTTTTATCAGTGAGAATTCTACTGCAGACTTACAGAGGACCCATTATGGAGTTAGAAAAACAAACAAAAATCACAGATATCTGAAGCTGGAAGGAACACAAGAACATAAAGTCATGAGAGTTATCTTCAATGGTCTTTTGACGAGGAAGAACAAATCCACACTAGCTATTTAATGTTTAAATGAGGACTTAACATGAGAATGCTACACTTCAATTAAAAGTTACAAACTGAATCATTACTATCAACATTATCAAGTGTAATACAGTCCCCTGACTAAAATTGTGGATATCCTGAATTAATACTTTGGAGAGAACAGGTTCAGAAATTAAAAAATATTATAAAAATGATGCTGGGACGCGGGGAAATTTTATATGTTACTTTGTAGGATTCTTTAGACTTAGAAGTTTATTACCAGTTCAAATCCCCTTCCTTAGATGTGACACGCTGCCCGGTGTCACCAGGACTCGGATCTGAGGCTGCGAGGAAAATCAATGTCCTCATATAGTGAATCAAACATATTTTATTGAACGACAAGACATTTAATAGTAGAAGATGACAGTTCAGCAGCAAAAGTAACTTTCTTGGCCTCATAAGTATTGTTCTGTGAGTCAGTATCCCTGGCGTGAGCTCAGACGTCAGAGGCTGAGGATGAGGCGGTCGACCTTCATCATGTACGCTGGTTTCAAGTACTCCTGCAGTTCGCTCTTCTTCACCCAAACCAAGGGGGCGTTTTGGGTTTTGGGTGGAGCGGCGTCTGCCAGAACCGCTTTGAAGAAGAACACCTTCACTCCGACTGAGCTCTCCGTCCGAAGATCTTTGGGCAGCTTGTACTTGTACACGCCACAGGGGGCGTTGCCGAGGAAAGTGGCCTTGAAGCCAGCTGCTGGAGGTAAGAAAACAGGCTGTGAGTTCACTCAGGTTCAGACTAAAGTTCAGACGCGAATGCAGCGTCCGTCTCGTTCAGTGTCTCCGCTGTATCTGGTTTCATTCTTCTGGGTTATCGGTGTTTGTCTGCTCTAATTAAAGTGTTACATCCACCCCCAGACCATGTTCCTCATTCTCTGCTGTGACAACAACACTCTTTTTAATCTAATCTCATGTCATGTAAATCCCCATGGTCCCAGCTGGCTCAACATAAGAGTGAGGCACCAAGGCTGCCTTGTTAGCCATTCAGTTCTCTCTGAGTCCAGATATATTAAAAATGGATCAACCCGAGCTGCTCTAAGACTCTTAAAAACCCTCCACCAAATGCTGCATGTTAATGTCAAGTAGAAAGTCTTAACAGAAAGTGATTGATGGAGCAGACGCATTATTAGTTCATGAGCAAGGTTGTAAAATGGTTTCGCATAGTCTGTCAGTGGCGTTTTATTTAAACACTTTGCGGCTTAAAGGCTTCATCCGATTGCATGCGAAGAAAGTGCCAGTTTTAAGATTAATATGCATAATGTGAGGGATCTTTACTGAGCCCAGAAAAATATTTGAAGCTTCAACTTTCTTCATGTCATCTAATTATTATTTTCCATTAAGGAAATTGAGTCTAATTTACAGCCGACATCAATGGAGGCCAGAGTTGCAAAGCTACTAGAAAATGCATTGATGTGATAAGAAAGTGTGCCATCTTTCACTTTTAATGCTTTACATACACTGCCCATCATAGCACAGCTTAGCACCACTGGACTTCTGGAGCCACTTCCTTTGGTTGCATCAGGGGGAAAGGAAAAAAAAAAAAAAAGTTTGGCCATAATGCACAGTATTACATTTGAGGAAAACAAAATCAGCAAAACACGAATCAGCAAGCTACTTCCCTGGAACATCACCGTTTTCGTAGTGACAAAACTGGCCCTGGACACCCTGCAGTCACTGAGTGAACTCTTAAAGTGGTTTAGAGTCAAATGCAAAAGCTCGGCTGAAATTTCATCATACAGCAAAAGGATAACGCAGAGCACACCAACACATGCTGAACAGAATGGCTCAGAAAACACCTCAGCCCGACTGAAACAGTGTGGGGGACCCACTGACTGTGAATAACTACTACGGATGAACTATCCGGTCATGTGACCCCATTTTTCCTCAAACTGCCCCTTATTGCAAAGCTACCAAAGCCAACGGCAGAGCCAATGGCTAGCTGTCAGTCAAGCACGTCAAATAATGCCAGGACAAGTGGTCCCACTAGTGGTCAGTGGAGGAACTGCAACAACATGTACCTCCTGGATGAGCTTCAACCTGTAAGTGGGATGGGTGCTGCTTGTGCAGACGTCAATGAATGAAAGCAACATTAAAACAGCGCGGGCTAACTTTCCACCACAACAACACGGGACACTGATGAAGCCATGCGGAAAATGACAACTTCAAGTTACTGCTGCTAAAGTAAATTAATCATGGGGTGCACTTAGATCTCCTACTCACATTTTTGTTTCTATTTTGGCTTAATATATGTTACATAATTAATGACACAGTAATTTGTCATTTTTTCCATTAGAAGTCAGGTTGACCCAATTTGAACAGCTGATAAAGAAAATAAATATTTTCAATAATATAATGATACATTTACGTTTAAAATCAAAGAGGGTGCACTTTTATCCCCCATAAGTATGGAAATAACCAGGTTACAATATAAAAAGCATATTAACCCGTCTTGTTGTGGATGACAGAGGACTGTGAATTAATTTGCACACTGCAGTTTAAGATCACATCAAACTTTAATGATCTTCACAGTAAAACTGGGTCACTGCAAAAGCAGAGATTAAGGAATAAATACAGTAAAAGTGCAGCAAATGAAGCGTGATGACAATAAAACCAACTGATCTTTAGGATATGAACAGTAATATCATAGTAACTGATGCTGCAAATACCCCCAAATGGTGTCCACACACACATAAAGGTGAACTTTGATTACTCACACTAAAGATGTCAAAATCTATGATGTCATCAATGGGCTACGTGCAGGCTGCTCTGCACCACTGGACCCAAACATCCAATACGTAGCCTTGAGCTGTGGAGGGAATGTTTATGCACAACCAGATGGAAAACAAGTGTCCAGTATTGGAGAAAATATCAGCACACCTGACTCTTCCTTACACGGCGGCTTACAAACGATGAATCGCACACCAGCAGGGTAACCGCTGACAGTAAAGCACCTCTAAGCTTTTACGGTCAGCAATAAGCAACAGACATGCAGAGTTTGTGGCACCGTGTTTTTGAATCTATATTATCCCTGAATCCTAAACCAACTGCAGCACAATGTTGATTCATTGTCATCAGCAGCTCTGGGTTCTTTCGGGGGTTCTGTTATCAAAAACTGTCATAAATCAAACGAAAGCTGAATGAATGGAAGCTGTGACCAGCTGCAGCTACATCATGTTACTGTGACATCGCAAGCAAGACCTCAAACCTGCAAATGACTGTTTCCCTGTTTTCCAGCATCTAATTATATACTTCTGTCTCCTTCTTTGCACTTTGAATCAATTCCTTCTGCTACGCTCTTTAACGGCTTTAAGGATCATGACAGCAAACACGTTTCCAAACTATCTGAGTTTATGGATTCATTTATAAACTAAACTGAGGAATGGGACATCAGGATGAGTGATGCTTAAAGTTTTTAGCTGTTTTTAGACTTTTCAGAGGTAGCAACAAGAGGAATTGTTTTAATATTTTGGATTGAGAACTAATATAAATATTTAAAGTTGGTGATTTGTTACAAATACAACAGTTAAAATGAAAATAAAGCATTAAATATTTGATTATTTTATTCATTTGATTGACTTTTTCACCATTTATGTTATTTGGGCCACCTGATGCTGAAAGGCCCACGTAAAGGCAAAATTAAACATAAGATCTCAACTGTAAGTGTGAATAAACTTAAATCAACAGTCAGCACTGGTAAAGGAAGCATTCACAGCTTTTATCTCAAAAGTAAAATTCTTTCTATTCTGCATAAGTACATAAACATTAACAGCAAACTGTACTTTAAGTGTTATAGTAATGACATAAGCTACATAAAATCAAAGCTGCGAGTCACTGTTGCAGCACTAAAAGACGGAGCCGGTTTGTGCTACTTCATTAAAAATCTTTATATACACAAGCGGCAGTCAAACCTGAAGGTTCACGGCGTGATTGAAGGGAGGGAAAGGAAGCAAAACAGGGCTCTGATATATGACTGGCAACTGCTAAACACCTGCAGTATAATGACATGTGGCATCGTGCACGGAAAAGTCACACTGATTGCATTTGCAACTGACAGCCTCCGAGCGTTATTATATTGTCTAAATGCATTATTGAAAGATTCTCTATTAAAGTCTCACTGAGGGAGCAGCCACACTCAGAAATCATGTAGGAGGTTCGATGCTACAGATGAAACTTGTCTCTGCTGTTTCTCCTGGTCCTTCTTTTTAGCTTCTAGTTGCTGCTTTTTTTTTTTTTTTTTTTACTGCATGCTGGCTTTAACAGACACAGGTCATCTAAAACTCTAAAGTCAGCTGGACGTTCGGTCTGGCGTGTGTGTCTGCCATCACTAAAACAAATTGCTCTTCGGAGAGTTCTAGCAGGCATCTGTGCACCTTCCTAATAATCACAGGCCTCCCTGAACACACAGAGATAGTGAAAGAGGGCAGAGGAAGCAGAAACTTTCATCCTTTTACCCCAAAAAAAACATTCAAAACCCAACTAAGAACACGTTGGCTGCATATTTCAGCACTTTTACTTTGTTCTGCAGGAAAATGGTTCCTTTAAAGCTGTTAAGAGCTTGCTCTTCAAGGTGCTTGGGCTCGTTTCGTCTGCATTTGACGCTAGGATTGTTTAAGTACGGCACTTGAGCTGCTCAAAGTCGTTATACATCCCACTTGTGATAATAATCACAAGTGTAATCAGCCTTAAGACAGACTAGAAGTCATTACTCTTAGAGGTATACGTCAGAAGTTCCCAGATTTAAGACGGCACTGATTATCTCCACAGCGCTTTATAAATGCAAAGTACACGTTACATAAAAATATGACGACAAGATCTCGGTTAACACTCTGGAGTTAAAACGACCTCTGGTTCTGTTATCTCAGATGATATGAAGGGCAGGCAGTTTGGAACGGGAGTCAGGTGTGATGTGTGATAAAAGACTGTCAGCAAGAACGAAAGGAAAATGTGTACAAGCAATGTTTAGTAGAGGACGTCAGAGGCCAGACTGAAGGTTTGGACATGAACAAGAGGAGGGATGGTGGATATATCAGTGGAAGGATGAGGAGGAGGCCTAGAGGAAGAGAGAAGATAGAGAAGATTTATGGATGTAGAGCAAGAGGACATGAAGTTAGTTGGTGTGAGAGGATGCAGAGGACAGGGTTAGACGGAGACGAATGATTCTGTGGCGACCTCTTAAGGGAGCAGGTGAGCGTGAACCTGCGTTAACACAATGACATGAAACCAAGCACTTTTTAGTTCAAACACAAGTATGTATACAGAGCAAAAACAGACTGAATGTCTGGACTTGAGGCCGTCGACCCATGTCAAAATTAATCCTATTTTAAACCTCTGACAAAAATTAAAAATATCGTTCCATTGGAGCGATAGAGCAACTTGATGCACATATTTAATGCTGCGTCTTCTCCCCCAATGAAGTATTCAAGAGGTGAAACTAAAAATGGTTTGTGGAAAATGGAAAATGATTTTGGATGGAAAAAAGGAAGAAAAAGATTAATGAATGCATTTCTCTGTATCAGCAAAAGGTCTCTGCTGCAGACAGCTGCATTGGCCCTCTAAGCTGAGAAAAGTCCATCAGAAATCCAGCACGGCTTCATGACATCGCTGGTGTCTCCATAACGACGCAGGTTGCTGCGTAGGTGTCTGTCAGCAGATCAAGTCCGTTTAATCAACCCCCTGACACTTCAAGAAAAAAAGCTGAAACTTAAATATGTCAAATGGCTTTTGATTAAGATAAACGTGCTATATTTCAAATGTTTTATGTTTAAAAGATGTGCTTTAAAAGTCTCTGCATATTGTGAGAGCAGCAGTCCATACCAGGCATCCACATGTCACAGTCTGAGACGGACATCATTTACAGAAGCTCTGAACGTGGTCGGAGGCAGAAGTTGATTTTGTTTGTTTCTACGAAAAGTTCAGAGCTTCAAACATTTTCAGGATTGCTGAAACTAAATTTTGGTTTACGCACAAATTCATTCTCACATTTCCTGAACGAGGTTGAGTACAGATAACGTCCTTTCCTTTCTTGCAGTTCCTCGACTGACCACTAGGTGCTGGCTCCAAAACAGAACAATCAACTTTGAAGCAGAATTAAACATATTTAGAGCCCGGTACAAAAATCGTTTGTTGTCTTTTTCTTTTTTTTGTATCTATGGTTACATATTACATCCATGACAACTGTACATGGGGGAAATTTTGTACCATATCAGATAAATTTATATCAAGCAATAAAGTTGACCAATCAGATACCAGAATGTCATTTGACGTGTTTGACTGACAGCTGCTGTTGGCGTTGACAGCTTTGGTACAAGGTTCTGTGCGGTTCGAGGAAATATGGGCTTCAAAGGCTCTCTGTACAAAATCTACAGGTCACATGACCGGATAGTTCATCCAGTATTTTACAGTCAGCTTATTTAAAAGGAGATCGTACAGACGCCGCCAGCGTGTCGTAAGTCACGTACCAAATGTTTTGCTAACTGCTGTCAATATGAAATAAAAAACAACTTATTCCGTCAGTGTTAGAGCTTTATTCCAGACGTCTTTCGGTTTGTTCAGATGAACCTATGAAAATTTAAAACTGTGCTGTCACGACACCTGTTAACATGTCGTACTTTCATCAGACGTACTTTTCACCAGTTTGCAGATCTGGTAAAAACTGATCTTTGTCACGTCCTGAAAGATTAAATCACCACTGAGTGTTAACGGTAAATGCCAACAGTCATTTTTTTTCCCCTGATGTTGTATTTCCCTTAAATGTTTAAATTTTACAGCAATTATAAGAAGAGATTTACACTAACCAGCTACTCCTGAAAAAGGTGAAACACTTTTCACAAAGTAATTCGTAGGAAACCTTAGTGCTGCAATGATTTAATAGTCAATCAATAGAAACACCATTGGCAACTATGTTTATGATTTATTGCTCAACTTCTAAGCACCATTTGCTATTAGTCCAATGCTCTTGGCTTAACCGCACTTTATTTTCCATGCATCACCGTAACTTCAATTCAAATCATTTCTAAATGCCATATTGGGATGCAGGGAATGACTTCTTTTCTATCATCTTTTAGATTTTACAGTTAATTCATTAAGAGAAAGTGGGTGATTAACCAGTAATGAACAGTGCGCCAGAGTTATGACCCATTTATTTGCTTTCAAAGGCTATTAAAAATATCTACATATTAGTTTATTAAATCCTGTAATCAGCAGCATTGTGTTAGCCTTTTGAGCTTGCATACCTGGCAGGGAGGCCAGCGCTCTCTCAGCTGTCTGTCGCAGCGTTTCTCCCTCCTGCCACTGAGCCTGAGGCAGCAGCCACAGCTTCTCGCTGCCCACCTGCTGCTGGTTCAGGAGCACCAGCGTGTCGGCCAGGCAGCGCTCCACCGAGGTCAAGTCCTTATCTACTTTGGCTAAATAAGACAGAGGAAAGGAGACAGGACTGTCAAGCTGTGTCTGCGTGCTGCAAAATTTACACCAACTTTCAAAATGTCACAGGGAGGAAAATGCAAATTGAGCCTTGTGCAGCGCATAGATTTTCTAAATGTCAAAAAAAAAAAAAAAAACATTCCTTCCCTCTCTGAATTTAATTTAAACAAAGCTCAATGAGACTCCTTGACATTACCTAATTTCTTTTCTATTCTGCCTTTCTCAAATAGTAGCACACACACAGCTAAATTATCAGGTACATTTGCAATTAAGCAGCTTTTGCTTTTTCTGTTAGTCATTTATAAAAGTCTCCTGCACTAACCTCTGAACCTCGGGGCCGGCTGAAAACTTTTCAGCTTCTGCTCCCAGGCGTCTTCCAGATCCTGAGCCAACATGATCTCTTGGTCGCCTCGGCTGTCCTCGTCATCCGAGTCCTCGTCTGCCTGTTTCCGTCTCATTCTCTCCGCGTCCTCCATCAGCCGCAGCTCGTGGTCCGACAGCAGGCTTTTCTCCAGCTCCAGCTGAAACAAAAGGACAGACCGCCTCAGTCTCCAGGATTGTTTTTAAATCTGGAAATTGCCACCTTGAAACAACAAACAAATGTATCTGTTCTTGTGGAGGACACCACAGGCCGTCGGTTCTGTCCAGGACATTTGGCAATTAAACAAGAAACTTGTCCACATCTACTTCAAATTTCTGACCAATCACACGATAGTCGGACACCACAGGAGAGAAGAATTGGAGAAGATTTGGAGCAGTTCTAAGTCACCAGTCACTGACGTTTGGCGATAGCATACGTTATGCGCCAGCACAGCCAACTAGTACTTCTGCTGTAAACTCTGAATTTCCTGTCCATTATGTCACCGTCATCATTTGTGTTGAGTTTCCGTGCCTCCTTGACCTGGTCCATCCATCGGGGCAACCTGATGACCCACATAGCAAACGGCCTCCCGTGTATCCGCGTCGGCTGCCATTGTTGATTTCGTCGGAATAAACTGGACAATAATTTCTAACTCGGGGCAGCAGCTAGTCATGGCTCTTGGCCACGCCTTCTGTTCATTGATTCGTCAGATCCTTTGGTGTGGACCCAAAGAGGGCAGAGCTTATGTTTGCCAGACTAAGTGGTGAAGCAAAATGAAATTGAGCAGAAGTATTGGGGAAGATGGAAGCATGGTAAGGGTTCACACCTTTAAGATCAGGAGGGAGGAGCTCTGGATCTGTGATGTCACTATCCACGAACAACTGAACTCCTCAACGAAAGACATATTTTCAGATGTAGGAGGCCTCAAACAATGTGACAAAGTCATGTTAAGCCAAAATGCTTATGTTAACAGTCACTTAGGCGACTAAATAATTGCTTTATAACATTTTTCTTTTTCATAAAATGCCACTTTAATGCATTCTCTTATCTTTAGTTATTATCACCCTCAAAAACCTAGACTTGAGACCTCGTGTAGTCTGTAAGGTCACGGATCTGCCGATGGATACATGCTGGCTTCTGTGAAACTCACCTGCTGCAGCATGTTTTTGAACTGAGTCTCAGTCGGACTGAACTCAGCTGAAATGACCGGGAGCCTCTGCAGACATGCCGCTGCCGCCAAAGTCCAGGGAGACGCCGTTCTGTCTGCGACAGCTCTGGACTGGCCGGTCGCCCGACGAACGAGGGCGACTGAAAACTGACGACGGCCCACATTTCCTGCAGGAGTCCCGCTGAAACGACACCAGAGCTGGAGGAAAGAGCGACCTGCCATCCTCTGACAGGGGGCAGCCATCTTCTTCAGCTGCATTCACTGCATATGTAAAAGTCAGAAATGACATGAACTAAACACTAAAACATGCTTATGTGGCTATAATAAGATTTTAAGAATACGTATACGCCTGAATTTGAATTCTTAATCCTTATTTAAAATTACAGCGAGGTAAAGTGACAGTTATTTTATGGCTTCAAGAAAGTTGCATCAAATCGTGTTCCCAATTTCCACACTTTTTTTGAATTACTTAAAGGCCCCATTTACCCACAATTCAGTGCACAAAAACGACCGATCCATCCTGGTAACTTCGGGGGTATTACTCGTTTTAGCTAACATAATAATAATAATAAAAAAAAAAAAAAATATATATATATATAATTAATGGAAAAACAACCATGAATTTAGTTTTATTTATCTTAACATGATATGCTGTGTTCAGTACTGGGACCTGCACATTACTGTGACAGTATCGTTTTTAATGTCTGCGTCCTCCCTCTGCTTTAGTAGTGGCCTGATCCGGTTATCCAGCGCCTTCAATGTCACGTTTGTAGTTTATGAAATCGGTATTTAATTGTTTTTATTAACGTATAGAAAATGTATAAATTCGGCTGTGTGTTAGTCAATTCTATGAACACTGTGTGTCGACAGCTGGCAGCCTCTGTATATGCAAATGGAACCTCTTTGTAAGTTTTTCGTGTTTTTTACCCGTTAGCTCCAGGCTAGTCTAGTGTTATTAGTGCACTTTAGTTCTGAAATGATGATTCAGATTATCTACAGTTCTGTTTAAAATAGTATCAAATACTAAATTTCAAAATCTTTATAACAGATCTGGATTTCCGAACACGCAAAAGCAATAGGAACATTTCTTGAACATTCTGTTCTAAATAAAACCATTCAATGTGATATTGCTTTAAATAAAATGAAGAAAACAAATCCTGTTATACCCGTTCACAGATATTACAGTCCTGGATGATTGGACTACATTACACAATTCTTATGCATTTCTTAGTTTTTCCTGAGCAATAGTTTTGTTGTTATTGTTGTTTTTAAAATGTTTTCTATTGAATCAAGGTCCAGGGTTGAGCTGATAATATTGTTGTTCTGGAATTAAGATGCTGCTGCTCACTGGTGTCTTTGGGATCGTTGTCTTATTGAAACACCCATTTCAAGAGCATTTTCTCTTCAATAGATGACAACATGATCTCTACAATTCAATTCAATTCAATTTATTTATATAGCGCCTATTTACGACAAGTCATCTCTAGGCGCTTGAGAAACCCA
>JBAMYA010000018.1:18572385-18592589 GCA_037176975.1 Arrhamphus sclerolepis | reverse complement strand
TATGAGAAACATCCCCACATCATGATGCTTGCTCCACCATGCTTCACTGTCTTCAGTGTACTGTGGTTTGAATTCAGTGTTTGGGGGTCAATTGATAAACTGTCTGTGGGCCTTAGACCAAAAAAGAACAATCCAGCTTTCACTGGTCCACAAAATGTTGCTCCATTTTTTTTCTTTAGACCAGTCAGTTTGGTTTTTGGTAAATTAGAAATTATTCAACTCATGTCACTTGTTTTTCATCAATGGGACTTTGTGGGGGATTCTTGCTGATATATTAGCTTTACTTCTATTTGTTCCAGTACTCAGGTAACTTTAGAGTCTTTACCATTTTTGTTATTCTTCCATCTGTTTGAATGGAAGTTTTCAGTTTTCTTCAACATCTTTCTGGTTTTATTTGCCTTTTTTAAGCATTTCAGATCATTTTAGCTGAGCAGCCTCATTTTCTGCACTTCTTTGCTTTCTCTTCTCCAATCAATGTTTTAATCAAAGTACTGATCAAGCGGGCTACAGCAGATGGCTCATGTACAGAGGCTACATTCTTCCCACAGCGGTTGCAGGTTCAATTCCTGGCCTGCAACCCTTTGCTGCATGCCTCCTCTCTCTCTCTGTCTGGCTTTCTTCTCTACTTACTGACAATAGAGGCCATTAGAGCCAAAAGTACGTTAGAAAAAAGTACTACTCAAAGTAAACAAAATAACTAGCATGTACAACATTTGCTGCCTTCATTCATGTTTGACACCTATTTTGTTGAGTTTTTTTCTTTTTCTTTCCACAGAATCAGTAACCTCACTAACTGAACTACGCATTGCTTTTTTAACAGCCCAACATTCCATCAATTATTACTTTCTGCAAAGCAAAAACAAATTTGATACATTTTTCTGTCTGTTTTGATTTGGCACTGAATGTGCAGCGTTCCTAATCCATTTGAATGTTTGGAAACCAAACCTATTGTAAGGATTTTGAGCTTTGTTTTTGAACAAACTGCTGTCAGAGTGAACACTCCAAGTATGGGCCCATACACGAGTTGGACTCTTGATATTTCACGTGTTGCTAGGTGTGGAAGCAGAGGGCTGCCGCTGCAGCGAACGTTGTGTAGCAGCGCTGTCAGACACCAGGAGGCTGAAGCAAAGTCCGGGAAAGACTTCAGGTCAGACGGCACCTGTGCTCATGTACTCGCATGTCTGTTGCTCCTGTCCCCACTCTTGTTGTAGATTAACGACCGTATGATTTATAATTTATCACTTTCAGTCCTTTTTAACTTTTTCTTTTTAACATTCTTTTCTCACAAGTTATAGCACGGTTTCCCACAGCGTTACTTGATATTAATCTTAGTTTTAAAATCTTCAGCTATCTGCCTCCACTACCTGGTCAAGACAGCGCACTGAGATGGGCTGGAAAGAAGTTTGAAGAGTTACCGATTGCTCACATTAAAGCCACATACAACAAGTAAGTGCAACAGGCGTCAATGTTTCCCATTTCACATTGGTGTCATTCTGTGAGTGAAAATGTGAGCGGCGGCTGATGTATAAGGAGGGAGGACACTCGTGCATGACACTACACAGGTGAAATGTTTTGTAACGCTGATTAAATTCACCATCTCTTGGGAGCAAGTCTCATTAAACTGTCCTGTCCTGCACCAGCACACACATCCAGCTAACGGACAGCGCAGGGCAGTCTCTGGTGAGGACGTCCTGCGGCACAGAAGGCTTCAAGAACGTCAAGAAATCGACGGCCATCGCGGCTCAGACTGCAGGCATCTCTGCTGCTGCTGTGAGTTCCCTCCTCTGATGCTCGTAATGCTTGTCTTGTTGAGGAAGCAGAGCGCTGCTCACTGCAGGACTTCCTATACAGGGCAGAGTTTTCAACCACACTGACCCCTCATTATCTCTGCAGAAAGCAGCAGAGCAAACTGTCGTTTACATGCAGTAAAGATAGCAGAGGAACAACATCTATTGGAGTAATACCAGTGTTCAGAGAAACGGATGATTCTGGCCTCTGATCTGCTTTTTTGATCCAGCTGAGAAGGAAAATGTCTTAACATTTAACGAGCACTTCATCTCATGTCGTGTTAGTCGTTCAAAGCTGGAAAATTGGAGAAATCACAAAAGGAAATTTAGTCTATTCTGTTCAGGGACACTTTATTGAGATATCAAGAAGCCATATTATACCCAGACTAAGACCCTTAACCCCCCACGAGTTGAAGAGGAGAGAGAAAAAGAGGAGGTTTAAACCAGCTCCTGACATCAGATCTCTTGCTTTTAAGCTGGACAAGCTTGAAGCTTGATTTTGAATTTAATTTTATAAATTAAAAAAATAAATCTCTATTTTATTAGATTCGGAGTATGTCTGAAGGTTTGTGGCTGTTATGGTTTTCTTTCAATTCATCCATCCATTAGGAACAAAGATTGACAGGTAAACAGAGGCTCAACTCTCCCCCACCCCTACAGACCGGTACAAGGTCTGCATCACTGCAGACGCTGCACTGATCCGCCTGTCGGTCTCCTGCTCCATTCTTCCCTCACTCGTAAACAAAAGCACGAGATACCTGAAGCAGAACCTCACTCCCAAACTGCAGAGGTACTCTACCCATTTCCAACTGGAAACCATGGTCTCAGATTTGGAGGTGCTCATTCTCAGTTCAACCTCACTGGAAATTAATCTGACTTACAACCGACAATGTGGACCGAGCTCTCGCTCTGTTTTTATAGGGACTGTATAACCCATAACAACAGGCCCAGTACCCCATACTCTAGGAGCACCCCCAAAGGACATGCTGAGGGAGACGGTCAAATGCTGTGTCTAAGTCCACAAAACACATGTGGACTGGTTGGGCAAATTTCCATGCTCCCTCCAGGACCCTAGTGAGGGTGCAGAACTGGTTCAGTGTCCACGACCAGGGCGGAACCCGCATCCCTCCCTCTGGATCTGAGATTCAACAATTGATTGGACTCTGTTCTCCAGCACGTCTGCATGGACTTTACCAGGGAGGCTGAGAAGTGTGATTCCCCTGTAACTGGAACACACCCTTCTCCAAAAGGGGAACCAGCCTGACGGCATCTCTTACCCGAGGTGTCCACCCCCTCAGCAATTGAGGTGAAGAACACGGCCCATTTGGACAATATCCCCACCTCCCTCAAGATGCACTCGAAGCTCTGTCGGAGGTGTGAATTGAAGATCTTTCTGACGGGTTCCTCTGCTAGACGTTCCCAGCAAACGCTCACTAAACGTTTGAGTCCTCCAGGTCTGACTGGCATCCTCCCCTCCCATCTGGTCCAACTCCCCACCAGGTAGTGATCAGTTGACAGCTCGGCTCCTCTCTTCATCCGAGTGTCCAGTGCAAATCAGATGATACAACTATCAAGTCGAACTGCAGCCAAGAGCGTCCTGGTGCCATCTGCATGTATGGACGCTCTATCTAGTCGGTACCTCTCAACCTCACACACAAGCTGGGGCTCCTTCCCCACCAGAGTCGTTGCATGTCCAAAGAGCCAGTTTGGTCAGCCGGGGGTTCAGCAGACCAAGGCCCACGCTTTCAGCTGCTTCACAAAACACAATTTAATTTGATAATACTCTGTTAATCTCTGATTGAAATTAAATGTTGCAATGAGTTTCATTATTTAAATCTATTCAAAGATTAGTTGTAGAAGATTCTAGCTGTTTCCTGTAGCGGTCTGTGTTGCAGCACATCTGAAGACGTTACTGAATCACCGTGTTGAAGAGGACATTCAGGGTTGTCTGTGATGTTTTAAGATTTTATAAATTATTATTATTAATTCTTATGATTGTTCTGGAGCTCTAGAGGCTTCAGAACAGAATTTGTCTTTTCTGTTGGAAAACATAAAAGTGTGGAATAACGCGGTCTGCCTGCTGCGGCCATCTGACAGACCTGTCCTGCATGTCACTGTCCAGTCTGAAGTTCTGCAGCTTCTAGTTCTGGATAAATTAACATTTCATATTAAATGCATTAAAATTAGGACTTTCACATATTTATGTCTCAAAAGAACTTCCAGTGTGTTTAAGCTGTGTTGGACTTTACTGAAGTCAGATGATGCTACACATATATACTGTGTGTGTGTGTTATCTATAATCTTTTCTGTGTCTTTGTGTCCAAACAGAAAGCTACAGTGAAGGGAGTTACATTTGTTCGTGTCATCATCAAAGGCCTGGGTCCTGGACGTCTGGTGAGCCTTCAAACCCTCCTACACACACACACACAAACACACACACAGTCCAGAGATTCAATGAAGTGGCACATCTGGGAATCTGGAACAAGCGGTTGAGATTTTGGCGAGGTAGATGTCTGGAATTATTAATTATTCCGCAATAAACTTGCTGTTGGTTTCAGCTCCTCTTCATATGGTCATATATTGATAAGGTCACCCTCTCATTGTCTTGTTCATGGGGCTAACGTGCCACTTACAACCATGCGACTGCAGTAAACTGACAGGAAGTGAATGTATCTCATACAGTTATAATGAATTTGCATTGGTGGTTAACACTGTGGCATCACAGCTAAAAGGTTCCTGGTTCAAATCCATCCTGGATTAGACCTTTCTGTGTGGAGTTGGCCTGTTCTGCCCCTGACTGGGTGGGCTTTCTCTAGGTACTGGGGCCGCCTTCCACAGTCCAGAAACATATATTTGCATGGTTGTTTGTCAAGACATGTAGCCTTGCGAGAGCAACACCCCGATTTACTATAAAAATCAGCTTTTTCAGTCTTACATCAATGTTCATTCATGCTGGAGGGTTTGCTCTGCGTCTCTTTTTAGATGATGCAAATCTGGTCCTGACACACCTGTCTTGCAGGTCCAGCATCCTCTTACAAAACAAACCAGAAAGAGCTGCAAGAGTCGATCAAAGAGTCTGTTATTGGGCTGAATTTGCTGCACAAATTGTCCAAACTGTCAGTCTATGAAGAAGACATCAGTTGCAAAAAATGAATAAAATAATAAGCTCTTTAGATAAAAATGAATGCAAATTAAACCAGGAGGTCTTGTCTGGCCAGACCTTTATGGAGGCCGTAGAGAGCTCTTTAGATGTTGGCATGATGACAACACCTGCGCTGATAAGAGAAGCACATCCTGAGGTTTCAGCGAGGGCTGAGGCAGGGTCCATCTGTCCCTCTTGGAGGAGATCCTTTCAACTTATCTATAACTTTTCAGTTTAACTTTATTGATTTTTAATTGCATAGCTGTTCTTACTGTCTCCGTTTAACTTAAATGCTTTTTTTTTTTTTTATATATCCTTTTCATGCAACTTAATTAAGTTGTGAAAATTACCGTGACATGTACATAAATGTTAAACATCGTGCATCTGAATATGTCGTTGTTGAGATATTTACCGAGATCACCAGTAGTTTTCAAGTCGTATTTTTACGTGTCTTTATGAAGGGAACCAACAGGATCCCAGAATAATCAAATGAAAGGGGCACATGTTTTACATCTGGAACATCAGTCCTGTTCTTTCCAGATCTAAGAGTGGGTGTTCAGCTGTAGTAAACCTGTCACTGCTTGAAGGAATGGCTCTCTTATGAATTTCAGCCTTTTTATTATGAGGATAATTAAAGGAGCCACTGACAATCTTGATTGGTTCTTTTCAGCTTTTTATGACAAAATGTGCATATTTTCTTTCTCTTTGCAGTCTGCAATCAAAGGCTTGACGATGGGAGGCCTGGAGGTGGTCTCAATCACTGACAACACCCCCGTGCCACACAATGGATGTCGCCCACGTAAAGCCAGGAGGACCTGATGCTGGAGTGCCAGAATGCTTCTGCAACCAGAAGAAAGCCGCTGAGCCGTGCAATGCTAATAAAGTGTTTTTTTTTGTTGTGTAACTTTCCTGGCTCTGACGTCGCCTTATGTAACCCATTTGGGGAGAAGTAATTTCAGATGGCGTTATTAATGAGCAGAACACAGGTGTGTCGGTCTGCTGCTGGCACACAAACACTGCTGCTCTGATCAGTGCATTGATGTTTGCACAAAGACCGTCTGTGTGTGAAGAGTAAAGAGCAAAAAGCTTTACACAGCTGGTAGTCATGGTGACGGGAGTTGTTCAGGACTGTACAGCACATGTAGTGTAAACAGGGAGCGCCTCATTTCTTCCTACATTGTGTGTTTCATGCTCAGCAGTGATTCTGCCCCTTTTTTTAAAAAAAAAAAATCATAATTCTACCTACAGAAGAAAATAAAGAAAAATAAAATAAAAGTGAAATATTCCATTAATGCAAGTATTTGAGCTGCCTACAGGATGTGTGACTGGTTTTCCACATATGCTGCTGGGAACTGACAGGCTTTATCCTGTCTCCATCATGTCAGAGGACTTTGTTCAGGTGTCTTTTTATCAAAATCCCAGTGAGCTATCAAGTGACCTTCAGTGATAAATAGCTTCTGTTCTGTGGAGAGCTGCACTGATGGTTCTGCTGTAACAGTGTCACCAACAAAGGCAACTTGTCCCTGACTTTTCAGACTGGATATGAGATCTTGGAACTCCGCAGACTAATATGTGGCTGCAGAAATAAACCTGCAGCTTACACATCTGATAAGGTCAGATGTGACAATCCTGTGCTGCGGCTCTTTAGAAACCTTGACCTCGCGGCCCTGCTGTCACTCTGACGTGCATCATTAGCTCAGACCTCGTATATACGTGTTTGTGCGACGTTCCTTCATCCAGTGAGCTTCCTCAGGTTCAGGCATACATCTTTCAGGTCTTTAGAGCAGCAGAGCTGTCTGTGTCATAATAAATGGGATGTTTCGCTCTGAGTAAAACGTCATATAGAATTATTTGAAGACTAGGTGGTTTTAAAAAAAAAAAAAAAAGATCCCTTTTGAGTCTGAAATTAGGAAAAATCTGGACCTGGATTGAAACTTCAAAGCAGTTTTAGAAATGTACTTAAATGGAGGTGTTTTGTTCCAAAAACCTGTAGACTGTGTACAAACAAGTGTAAAATGTTTTGGGTTCTGTAGTGAGGCTGCAAATGCATGTCATACATTTCTGTTCTTTCAGAGTTCATACAGAAAGTCTCTAAAAAGCAGCAGACAGCACTGGACCTTGATACAAGCAGCTGTACAGACAAAACCTTGGTGCACATTTACAAACACAACACGCAGCAGAAAATTTCTCTCAGCGAGATCCACATAGTGCAGCTGGAGACGCTGTTATTGTCCTGCTTCCTCTCAGCAACGCAGCAGAACATATTTACGCATTCATCCTTTCGTTGTAGTTTCTTCAAAATTACTTCTTTTACAGCAGCACTGCTGCTGAAGTGTGATTGAGTAACATTGATCCCTGCAAGTATACAGCTCTGCCTGACCCCAAAGAGGGAAAAACTTCATGTAAATAATGCACAATGTAAACAGCCATATGAGTAACTAATAATTCATGGAGCTGGTGTGATACAGAGGAAAAGAATATACTGTAAATAAAGATTTTATACACACACAACCTTTACAAAAATACCTTGTTTTATTTAAAACTGCAGCAAAAACCATTACACAAACATTTGAGCAGAATTATTAGATATTGTGCACTCCAGACAACATGTCTGGGGTGACAGATTTGCTCTCCTCATCCTCATTACCCACATCAATGGTTCATCAGCCACACGTTTAACAAAACGTCAATAAAACTCAACAAAAGCCTCGAAAGTGCATTGATGGTTCAAGACAACCACAAAACATAAATAACAGGCTGGGTTACAGTAGCAGGAATACATTAGCACGGACTCTGCGCACAACAAAATAAAACCACAGCAGCTCACCGATGATGATGATGATGACATTTTTCAAGGAAGAAGAAACCATTCTGATTTACTTTAAAGCTTTTAAGAAAGTCTTTCCAACAGGACTGGAAGGGGAGTGATAGGTGGTCAGCACAACACTTGATAAGTGACGCCCATCAACACTCATCAGGCCTTTTCCCTTATCTGGAGAGATTGGTTTGTTTACTTTATATATAAATGTATTTGAGAGGTTGACAATAGTGCATCCTCACTGGGAGGTCAATAGTGGAGTGTATAGAGTATCTGAATTAGGCCCTGTCACTTATATCCTTCACAGCAGCAAATTACACATAGTAAACTGACCATGTCTGCTTTTCCTTGTCAGTACTGACATTTCTTTCAGACTCTGCAGAACGGAAACTTTATGGTGTCTGGAACGTTATCTGAGAAGATTGTCGGTCTCGATCACTTCTGCATGGATTAAAGTCGACAAAGTGAGAAAGTCCGCAGCCACTCGTGTTGATCTTGCCTTGATAAAAACACCTGACCACAGACATCGGAGTAAAAGGACCCTTGAGACTGTTTGCGTTTGATAATGAAGCTGAAAATCGCTGCACACTGATGAAACAGGAATAGTGTATTAGGACAAAATATTGCACTTTCAAAGCAGAAGATGCAAATTACACATCAAATATTAGCAGAACATGAAATGTTTATGCACCCAGCCATCTCATTTGGAGATGTAGAAGGAACAAATATTGGCTCTATGAGGACAGAGCAGGAGTGGATTTGACAAACTGACGGAGTGCCACAGAAGAAGGTTTGCACCACTTTACTTTCCCTGGAGGTTGCTGAGCTCCATGTCTTCCTTGCGGCGCTTTTGTTGGGTGAAGAGGGAACTGAAGGGATAGAGTTTGGCTTTAGCAGGATAGCGCTGACCAGCAATGTCCACCTCATAGTCCCCACGGTTGATAAAATCAGGGGTGATGGGTGTGGGGAGCCCCTCAGTGCCTGGTGGAGGAGATACGAAGCCCAGGCAGACGTGACGCTCCAAAGTGTAGCTATAGGCACTACTGGTGGTTGTTCCGGCCAGCTGACCGTTACGGTAGATGGGCTCGCCCCACCATGGCCACAAATCCAGCTCAGTGTCATGGTCCTCCAGAACCAGCATGACAAATCGCCGAAACACCCCCTCCTGACGCTGCCGCAGCAATGCCTCACGGCCGAGGAAATTAGTGTCCTGATGGTAGAAGGTGCACAACAAAGCAGGTGGGGATAAAAACAACAAAAAAATATTAGTGAGGCTGAGAGAACAGAAGGGAAATCAAATGAGAAAATTGGATAAAGTCTTCACAGTTCTGTTAATGATTTAATGATGTATTTGCTAGAAGATGCCTTAAAATTCCCCAAGGTTTCATGCAACTAAAATAAGTTAATTTAAAAGTCACATTAATATTGTGTTGTTATGGCTACCGGCTACAAAAAGCACACCTGATGTGCAACTGTTTTCTAAATGAGACGAATGGTTACATTTAGCACCTGCTGCGCCTGCAGGTGTGGCCTGCTGATATTCCATCTTATTTTATTTTATTTTTGTCAAGCAGTTTGGGATAAATCTTCTTATCCAACTCTTGCTCACTTATTTGCCAAGTGTCTTTTCTCACAAAAATGTCAAATTTGACCAAGATTTTTTAAAAAGGTATTCCCTGCATCAGGTTGGTGAAGTCATAGTGTAAATGTGTAAAAGTGACAGGACATTTCTGCTGTACTTCTCTTTTGCCAGCAAAGACGAACTAAACACACGCCAGGATCAGAGACTATTATATGTGGCCTCTCAGATAAACAGACCTTGTCAAACTTCACCCTGAACTCCCGTCCACATTCCAGCGGAGTCGTGAAGGCGTCGAGGTCTTGACCCCAGAAGGCAAAGAACTTCTCGATGCGCAGGCTCCGCAGGGCGTAGTACCCTGAATTACGAATGCCATACTTCTGACCCACTGATATCACCTCGTTGTACACGTGCAGGGCGTACTGTAGGGCACAGCATTGTACACCAGCATCAACATTTTAACCGTCAGAAGCATCTGCTGTTTCACTACAAAACACAACCACATGTAACTATCGGACAAGGAGTAAACCAAAGACACGCAGTTCTGCATCACTGTTCTGTGTCTAACTGTAACCAGGGGTTTGTATTTGGATGTTAAAGCTACTGTCATACAGCATGTGGCATGTTTAATAAATAATGCTCGTGTTCAGGTTGCACCTCTATAGGGATGTAGAGCATGAAACCTGGTTCTCCAGTATGAGTCATACTCATCACTCTGATCCCGTTGGCGTAACCCACACTCATCTCCTGTAAACACACAAAGAAAACAAACAAACAAAAAAAAGTCAGTCGGTTCCTGTTCTTGTAAACATGAAGAGAAAAAGAACAACTCTGAGCTCAACTAGCTTTTCTTACCTTACAGAACATGGAGGGAAAATGGTCAGGCGTCATGGAAACGTATGACAGCTCAGCCAGAACATCCATTGCACGGGGCCCAATCAGGTTTAGGGCTATTGGTAAAAGAGCAGATAAATATTAGAAGTCACCTTGCTGGTTTCCTGCATCATGAGACATCCCTCCATCCAGTATCTCAGTCTGTGCATAGATGGAGGGAGAGAGAGAGAGTGAGAGAGCCTAAAAACACTCACATTCACAGTAACTACATCACAAAATTAAAAATCACATCTTGGGCATGTAATTAACCACCCTCCCTCCACCCACCTCCTTGGTTTCCCCAGTCTCAGATGAAATGCCAAAACGAGGTTACTCAAATAGCTGTGCTGAAAATGAATGTGTTCTTAATGGATCTCCTCCAGCCTTTATTGCTTTGCGGGCACTAGATGGAGACATAACGGCAGCGTCTCTGTGCCGGTTCTGTGTGCTCACCTGTGTACTTCCAGCTTACATCCTCTAGGTGGAGGTGTGGGTCACTGGGCATGTGCTTTTTTATCCAGGACCAACAGTGGACCTGCTGGTCTGTTGGAGATATGATGAAGAAGCTGGAGAACAAACAACAATGTAAGTTTTGAATCATATTCAACTTTGTGTGTATAGTATTATCACCCACATGTTTCAAACCTGTTTTTGCTGAGGCGGACCACGCTGCAATCGTTCTCATATCCTCCTCTCTCATTCAGCATGCCAGTGTGGACGATATGTCCAACAGGAACATCCAGGTCATTGGCACAAAGATGCTGCAACAGCTCCAAAGCCTGGTCCCCTGTGGACTGAGATACAAACCAGAAGCTACTTTAGTTGTTTGGTTTTTTTCATCTTCTAACTCTCTAGTCTACATCAGTGCTACTTATAAGTGACCCATAATGCATCATGACTCACAGTCAGTTCAAATTTGGTGAAGGAGGACATGTCGATTACACAGACGGCCTCTTTGCAGCATTTCACTTCAGCTCCGACAATGTCAAACCAGTCTGGCTTGTAGAAGGTTTTACTCTGGTCCAGAGACAGCAGATCTACAACAGTATGCAAAACACTTCATTAATTTATCAGACAATTACAACTACCTTGCTGTGAAATACACACATCACTCCTGAAATCCCTCGAAAAACTGAAATTAGTATTGATTCCAGTGGAGAATAGCCTGCTCAGTTTCATAAAGTGTTCAGCTGGAGGAGCCTATTTTGTCATTTTACTACTTATGTTCAAATGTATCATTCAGGCTCCCTGAGCTGCTGGAGAAATCTTTGCTCCCAGGAAATCAATCACCATCATGTGTTCTGGATGTGCACGAATATAAATGTTTTGTGGCACAGGGTAAATACAGAGTTGTAAACCAAAAATCTGCCCAAAATAAATTACGAACTACACAAAAAAAAGGTTATTTACTCAATTAAGTCTTCTATGGAAATTCCTTTCTTTTTCATTCAAATGATGGGATCTTGTGAAAAAGATCCCTAAAAGCTTTTTACCATAATTTTGTAACTGAAACTGCTGATGTTTGACCAAAAGTTGGGCTTGAACTTTTTAATTGAAGTCAACTGTTTAACCACACAGTTGAGGAAAACTGGGAGTGTCAGTCATGTGACAGAAGTGCCTAAACAACTTACTCAAATATACAGCACTACCTTGTTTTCAAAGTGTGACCTGAGCATGCTAAGAAGTGCATCTGCTTGAAAACTATGAAGAATACTGAGAAAGCTGTGCGTTATTGTTCAGGAGTCTGTACCTTTCCCAGGAGGAACAAAGTATTTGGGCCGTTCAAAGCCATGTTTCTCCATCCAGCGAGCTCCTTGGGTGTCCAGACGGTCATACAGAGGACTGGTCCTAAGCTGACGCCCTGTCTGAAAGTCCCACCGAGGAACCTTCAGCTCATACAGCAGGGCTTAGAAGAACAGATACCAGATATTAAAACAAAGATACTAAAAAAATATGTAAAAAATATCACAAATGCACCAGAGTTAGTCATGTGTAGCATATGATGGAGCTGAAGAATTCTGTGCAGCACATTTTTAATAATAAATTCATGTCTGCAGCATCACACTGGGTGTTGGGTATCTAATATATTTCAAAAGCTGAAGAACCAAAATATTGTGTAAAGCTGTAACTACTCACGCATGACTTCCATCACTCTGTGTCGCAGGAAGGTTCGGCTGCTCTGCAGGTTACCAAAGCGCTTGATGTCCAGTGGCCAGACATTGGCAGTGGGGTAGCCATAGGTCATCCACTCTGCCAGGTATCTGGAGAACAAACCACACATCAGGCTGGTCAGTCAAAGCCTGTCTATAATCACAATTCTGATCAGCACAACAATAAACTACAGCTGAGATTTTCAGAGTGAAACACATTTGAAGGAACCTACCTTCTACAAAATTAACTTGAGTGGCAAATACATTGCAAACCAGCTTCCAGACTATGTGGTATTGAAAGCAGTCCTCTAACAGACACATACTGGACAATCATACTTACTTTCCAGCTCCCCCAGCAAAGGACAGACCAGAGGAGTTCATCCCTGCCAATACGTAGTAGCCAGACACACCCGGCGTCTCCCCCATGAGACAGCGCATATCAGGTGTGAAGGACTCTGGACAGTTGACCAGCTGATGGATCTCAGCTGAATCAAGACTTGGCAATCTCCTCAAGAGGGAGCTGAGCATGGGCTCTGGAAATAAAAGAGCATTGCAGGATTATCAATCATTCTTTGTTAAGAAATGCTCTAAAGGTAATTCCATGTTCTGCAATTTTAAAAAGCCTTTGTACAGTGTTTGCATACAGTTTTTTTTTTCTCAAACTAAGTTTTGCATTGCATTACTCGTGAGAAATTCTACAGGCTACAGTTCCTCTCTTGCAGTTAGCTAACTAATACAAAACGTAAAGTAGTCGAGCTATTGTGTATTTTAACAACAAAATAAAGTTAACATTTTTTGTTTTTGACTGGCAGATTAAACAGCTGCCTTATTGTTACAACTATATATCAGTTTTGGGCCCTCTTCTCTTCTCCCTCTACTTGCTTCCACTTGATCTATACTTAGGAAGTATGGCATTTCCTTCCACTGATACGCAGATGACAGTCAGATTTATGCTCCCCTCAAAAAGGAAGATGCATATACCATCAAACCACTACTCAGGTGTCTTGATGACATAAAAGCCTGGATGGCTATAAACTTTTGTAAATTTTAACGAGAAAAAGACAGAGGTGATGGTTTTTGGTGGCACCACTGGGACCCCCCTTGTAGATGTGGGTTCCCTGGCCCAGTTCATCAAGCCAACTGTCACAAACCTTGGCGTAAAAGTGGATACTGACCTGAAGCTTCAAATCAGTTCAGTTGTTAAATTGAGCTTTTTCCAGTTGCAGTTGGTAAAAGTTAAACATTCTTTCAAGGCAGCACTTTGAAAAAAGTAATCCACGCCTCTGTGACCACTATAATGCACTTTATGTGGGGGTTATTGGGTCCTCCGTCGCCCATCTTCAGATGGTGCAGAATGCTGCCGCACGTCTGTAAACCAGCACACGTAAACACAAGCACATTTCCCCCATTTTAGCCTCACTTCAATGGCTGCCCATACATTTTAGGATCAGTTTTAAAATTCTTTTATTTACTTTTAAATTCCTCAATCGTCTCGCCCCACCCTACTTTTCTGAGTTACTACAGCCTTATACCCCCCCTCCCCCTCAGGTCAGCTGATCAGCTGCTCCTGAGTGTACCAAAAACAAAGCACAAGCTGAGAGGTGATCATACCTTTACTGTGGCAGCACCTAAACTATGGAACGATCTGCCTCTCTACATCAGACAGGCCTCCAATCTGTCTGTTTTTAAATCTCATCTCTTTCCTTGGCTTTTAACACCATGTGAGATGTTGAATTTTATTTTATTTTTATTGTTTGTTTTTTGTAGTATGTATATCTGTTTTTTGTCTTCTTTTTTTTTTAAATCTATCCTTAGATTTTATTCATTCTTCTGTACAGCACTTTGGTTCTTTGTGGTTGTTTTAAAGTGCTCTACAAATAAAGTTGGATTGGATTGAACTATAATAATATAAAGAAGTGCTCCAAAGATGTAATAGAGTCTTGTGAAAAACAGCAGGTAGTGTAGAGCACCCAAGGACAGATCAGACCAACCACATGGGCTGGAAGTTGCTGCAGTTCTGGTTTGGCTGGTGATAAGATCCTGTTTTATGACGGCCTGTCAAGCTGCATGAGGACTCTCAGATTACTACTGTCAGGCCAAGGCCAAAAGACAGGTGTATGAGTTTACACGTGCACAGTGATGCGTACTGAGTCAAAACATTTAAACAACCCCAAACAGAAAAGTGCTCAGTCATACTATTATACTCAGCAAAGCTCTGTGTAATGTCATGAGTTATATATTTTTTTTTAATCAGAAGTAATTGTAAACTATCAGGCTATGAGTAAATCTCTACTACACTCACAGTTGAGATATAACTGAAGAGGTTTGTCTTTCACTCTCACAGAATGTATATTTGATACTCTAATGCAAAGCAAACCGCACCTTGAGTCTGCCCTACATTAAGGTCAGCTGAGCGGATCAACTGATCTGTCGGCCTCGTCTACAAAGTATTTGTCTGTGCAGATGACTGTCAGCTCACAGAAGCTGACACCAGCACCTGGCATTTAATATTAATCTTAATAATCATTATTTTCCTCTGGTTAAATGTGACCATCTCAAAATTATTTAATACTGTTATCCAAATTACTGCATGCTTAGCTAGTTATATCTAATCGCAAAATATGTCGAGCAATCCCAAACTGCCAAATGGCAAACATAAAGAATTTTTATTTAAAGCAACTTCCCTTCCGTCCCTTACCAAAGTGATCCCAGTCCTCCTGCATGTTCTGGATCTCCAACTGGTTGCGGCCTTCAGTGAAGATGGGTTTGGGGTTCTTCTCGAAGCCTCCAGACAGGATGCCTCCCTGCCATGGCCTTGCATATATCCTGCCGTCCATGTCAATGACCACTGCAGGCAAACAAAAGAACATCTGCTCTCAACATTAACAAACAATGAGGTTTGTTTGCTCACTACATAAAAATAATCAGTATTTATATTTTTGGAGTCTACACCAGCGAATGAGACGTATCGATGTTCTGTTTCAGAAAATTGTGAAATTTCATTATGTAAAGTTAAAAAAAGAAAAGAAAAGAGGAAACTTGTGTGTTTGATTCGTGAGACCTGGTGTGTTGGGTGAAAGTGGCTCCTGACTAGGTTTGGTGAGGAGGTAAAAGTGTTCACAGCCATGGAGAGGAACTGACACCTTCACCTCACTCGCCTGACCCAGCTCGTACGCCCACTGCAGGAGAAACAAAGAGAAAACTTAAACAGAAATTCACTTCACTTAAACTGAAAATAGCAAACAGCAGTCTCCACAGACAGCAGCACATTCTTTGGTAAACACTGCAGCTTGACATCTCTGCACGTTTACTTAGTCCAAGGTTTATAAATGAACTAGAACAGGAAATTAAGAAATGTTTTACCTGGCCAGCACAGTTGACAAAATATTCACACTCGATGGAGCCACGGTCAGTCTCCACAGCCATCACGTGGCCGTGCTCTACCACAACCTGCTGAACACTTGTTCGCTCCAGGATTTGAACCCCTGGTTAGAGCATGAGGTAGTTTGATGAGGAGGCGGGGGAAAAAAAGGAAACGAGAAAACAGAAATATCCGATAATGCTAAAGATGTACAACGCTGACAGGATTAATTCATTCTGTCTGATGATAATGATTAGGGTTAAAGTTACCTTCTCCTGCAGCTGCCACAGCCAGCGCATGGTTAACGTCAGGTGAGGACACAACAGCATCAGTGGGGAGGTGGAGCGCCCCAACCAGATCGTGAATATTAACAAGAGGGTGGAGTTTGGCCACATCTTTTGGTTTAATGATGTTACAACTGATCCCCATTACCCTGAGCACAAAAAGAAAACTTAGGAGTTATCTCACCTTTTGATTAGATACAAGGTTTGCAACCTGTTCAAAAATCCCAACAGTCGCCCACAATTAAGTACAGACTTGCAGTCTTACTTGAGTCTTGACGCCAGACGTTTTAGAGAGATAAAACGATCTTGATTTTGTGCCAGACACAAAGAACCCGTCTGCACATAACCTGCAATACAAATGGACAGCATTTAAACAGTGCAGGTCTTTTCTAGTCTTGGTGGCCATTTATGGTGCTGTTACACAACTATTCACATTTACATCTGCATTCAAAAATTACTCTCTAACAGTCGTCTTTCAGTCTGTGCAGTGCTTTCGTATTCTTCACATACACATATAGATTCTTCATATACACTGATGAACATATCAGGAGCAATGTGGGATTCAGGGTCTTGCCCAACGACACTTCAACATATTATCTGCAGAGGCCAGGGATCAAACCACCAACCAACCATACACATAATATGACTTCTGTGGGCCTCAAACTACTCAAGGGTCTATTTTTCTCAAAGAAAGGAGGCTAATATAGCATTATCATTCTAGTTCTGTAAAATATAAAAGCAGAATATCTGCTTTTGTCAAAACACATTCAAAAACATAGAATGGACTGCAGTGAGAAATTCCTTCTGATATATGCAACATGCAAATGTTTCTACAACATTGTGAAACTGATTTCTTCAATGCCTGTTGAGTACAAATTCTATAAGATGTAGTTTATGTATCATGGCAGAACAATAAATATATTAACAGCTTGTGCATTCTGAGAACTATTCATTATAATCAGTGGATACTAGTTTAAGAGGCAATATTTCCACAGCCTTATTAGCACTGTGTTGAGTCAAAAAGGGATAAAAGCAATCAAGTGAAAGCGTCTGACCTGTTTTAACCCCTGTCTCCTCCTCCAATCGTTGGTAAAGGCTATTGGAGTAATTGGCCATCTGACACTCTATGGAAATGGATTTAGCCACACTCACAATACCCGCACAGAGTCTGGTTGTTCCAGCGCCAAGTCTGTGTAGGATGACAACAGCCAATAAAGTATTATTAATACCATATACTTATTATAATAACATAACATATAAAACAGATCAGTTTAGAAATTTACTATCAAGGTTGTGACAGAAGAAATGGCAGAACTACAAGGAACTTTGGGTATCAATGTAGCACAAGAGCTTAAGCACAGAGGGTTGGGCAATTGCTCAAAAATGAATCAAAACCAATATTCAGAAGTTATAACCGATGTAATCTTGCTTCTATCAGTTATTTCAGTTGTTCAAAATGCAATATAAATAACTATAAATAGTTAATGTTCGTGGTCATCTTCACTTATTTTAAAAAGATATCTACAAAGGTATGTAGCTTTATGCTTTCCTTAGAAAAACAGTCCATCTGAAACAGTTAAGGATTTCCAGAAAAACTCTTTTCATTCATCTGTGAGGAAGAAAATAAAACTAAACTAAAATAATTCCTCACTAATAATGATTTCAAGTAAAATCGTCAATTAATAGTGGCATTTTTTTGTGGTCATATTGCCCAATTCTAGTTGAGAGTTCGCTGCACCTCAATAAACTCCCAATCGTTGAAAGCTTTCAGACTTATATCTCACCTGCCCTGCTCAAGCAGCACAATATCAGTCCAGCCCAGTTTGGCAAGATGGTAGGCCACTGATGTTCCCACAATTCCCCCTCCGCAGATCACAACCCGGGCCTGGCTGGGCAGAGGAAGCAGCTGGGAGTCTCCCCCAACAGCCATACAGTGGGGGGAGGTCCAGAGGCTCCGGCCGGCTAACCTGAACCCTGTCTGGGGAAGCAGCAGCAGCCTGGGGAGGAGGACAGGGGACAGAGCCCTGGAGCTCCGCACACAGCTACACATAGCTGTGTTTACTGCAACAACATACAAACAAACACAATGCCTAATACAGTCAGGTTTCTTAACACTGGAAATTTCAACAAAAGCAATTCTCAACAAAACACAAAATGTAAGGAAATTTGTGCTCAGCAGAGTTTTTCTTTATTGTAATAAGATTTCTTGGCAATAAGTCTTAGACCATTGAAAAGCCTGTTTATTTCTCTTTTAAATGGTGCCACATTTGTGAGAAACGTGTATGTATGGGATGAGCAACAGAGCTAAGTGTGTGGGTTGCACCCATGGAATGTATGTCAAATCTTCTCTGCTAATGCCAAACTGCTTTTTTGCTGTTGCCATTGACTCTTGTCCTGAGCTTCTGGTAGACCCAGGTGCTCACAATCACCTGACTGTCCTGAAGAGGAACATCATATTCATCGATGACTCCAGATTCTGCTTGCATAACTTGGTCCATAGGATTAAAGTGTGGAGAAGACACAAAGAAAGCTTTGGTAACTACCACGCTGATAGAGAAACGTTTTTGGTGCAGACAGTGTGATGATATGGGGTCGCATCTCCGTCACTGGAAAAAATGACACTTGCCATCACCAGAGGCAACTTGAATGCAGAAAGATATTGAGGTGAAATTCTACAACCAGTGGTAATCCCATATCTCCACAGTCTGGGACCAAACTCTATCCTCCAAGGTGACATCACTGAACCTCACAGAGCAGGTTTATC
This sequence comes from Arrhamphus sclerolepis, assembly GCA_037176975.1. Taxonomy (NCBI): domain Eukaryota; kingdom Metazoa; phylum Chordata; class Actinopteri; order Beloniformes; family Hemiramphidae; genus Arrhamphus; species Arrhamphus sclerolepis. The sequence continues at coordinate 18,573,831 of JBAMYA010000018.1, read as the reverse complement.
ATGCATGAATGACCTGCCAGCAATCCTGACCTCAACACCATTGAACACTTGTGGGATTAGCTTATTCATACTCTTCAGGTCAGAGTGACCAACACAATTATGCTGGCTGACTTGGAACAAATGCTGGTTGAAGAATAGGATGTCATCTGACAGCAGTGTGTGATCACCATGAGGAGGAGGAGTCAGGCTGTTGTAGCTGTGTATGGTTCTTCCACACGCTATTGATGGTCCTGTTTGTGAATGATTTAATAAATTGAAATTAATTGCAAATATGCCTTGTTTCTTTAGACTTCAAACGTCCAATCCGGTGAGCAAGAATCAACAGCATAGAAAATATGTTTTGCATTGGCAGAGATTTGGCAAATCTTTTATGGGTGCAACCCACAAACTCAGCTCTGCTGTTCATCCCACAAATGCCTGTTCCTGACAAAAGTGGCACCATTTAAAGTGAAACAAACATACCTTTGGAAAGCCTAAGATTTATTGCCAAGAAGCAGTGTTACAACAAAGGAATAATCAACCAGACACAAATTTCCCTACATGCTCTTAGTTTGTAAGAGTAACAGAAAGATGTTAGATTATCTTCTTTTAGCGGTGGACTGGTGTTTTCTGTGTGTGACTCATTAGGCAGCTGCATATATGTCAAATAGTGCAACTTAAAAAGAGTTTAGGAGAATATTTTATATTCTATAAGCAGATCTGGGAGGTCCGTCAAGGTTAACGTGCAACAGTCCTTCAGACATAACATTTAAAACAAATGTAGTAGTAAGCCCCTTAGCAAGACCGCTAGTTTTAGCTGACTTACTGCCGATGCATTTGTCTTTTTTCTGAAACTCCAGCTGACAGGTGAAGAACCTTAGATGACTTGATTTCAGAAGTTACATAGAAAGTGTCTTGACATGCTGGTGCTAGGTTCTGGTTAACAGTACTGCGTAGCTGGCTATCGACAGACGAGCTAATGTTGATGTCTTTGCTAACTCTGTCACTCAACTCAGTAACGGACTTTCGTCTCTCTGGCTCCCGATTCATCGTTTACAAATACTTCAAACTCACCGAATCAGCCAAGTCTGGACGCGGTTTCAGTGTAAAGGCAGTGTAAAAGGAATTGACAAACTGTTTCAGTGATATGAGAGAAAAGTCTTAAGATATGACAAATTAGCTTCGATAACAACAGCTTCTTCCGGTATAAACTTTCAAAATTAAAGCATCGAGGAGGTCAATGATGAAACGAGACTTATTATTATTATTATTAGTAGTAGTAGTAGTAGTAATACTACTGCTAATAATAAAAATATATTATTATTAGTAGTAGTAGAAGTAGTAGTTATTATTATTATTAGTAGAAGTAGTAGTAGTACCACTACTAATACTAATGATGATAATAATAATAATAATAATAATAATAATAATAATAATAATAATAATAATAATAATCATCATTGACCT
>JBAMYA010000018.1:18561771-18572285 GCA_037176975.1 Arrhamphus sclerolepis | reverse complement strand
TGATGATAATAATAATAATAATAATAATAATAATAATAATAATAATAATAATAATAATAATCATCATCTCTGGGCGTATGGATTTCTCTTCCCCAGATAAGCAGAGTTTAAAAGGTCTTAAATTAAGAACTAGCCCAATAATATAATCATGTTAGACTCTTGTGAGTGAAATGCCATAGATTATGGCATGTTCAAGTGGGCTTAAAGTTAATGTACTTCACACTCAGTGGAAGGAGAAAAAGAGGAGAGCAATGCACTGTTACCCCAAGACTGGGGGAGCAACATGTAGTAGGGCTGCTACACGTGATGTTTGCAGAGGTCATGCAGTCATCTGTCAGATTTGAGCCCTTGACTGATGGTGAGAGCTTGGGACTAGATCGGTCATTAAACTGAGTACTGATTTATTTAACCCCAATCAAAAATTAATCACTGTAGTACTTGTCATTATTTATTTCTCTTCAGTTATTCTTAATAGATGGTTATCACTTTTTTTCAGTAAGGATCCCCTGTAACAGTCTATGGTGTAGCTGTCCCTGTTGCAGTGAATCTGAAGAAACCTCAGACTGAAAACACTCAGTTTTGTATTCTGCTATTTGCCACCTACTTTAAATACTTTGTAGACCTATAATACCTCCAGCATGGCAACGTCATCCAACTATAGTTGCTGAGTTGCTCATTTAGACTCCCCCAATGGCAGTCAGGTGGATCCTGATGGCATCTGTGAGACCCCACCCCACAAATATTGCCAATATTTCAGTACCAAACACTGCACGGCACCCTTAGGAGCACAAAGAGGACCTTTTCAATATTAAGTGGTTGGTCATGATGTTAAGGCTGACACTGGTGTTTTTGAAAGGCACTGGACTGATTGGGAGCATACTGGTCTCAGAGAAACATTGGCTCCTCATTCAGTTCTTATTAATGGCTCTTCTCATGTTTGTCCAAAGAAGTCAGAACTCAAATACTTCTGTACAAATAATAAGTTCGCACTGCAAAACTGCCGCATCAAAGTCAATTTAAAAACATTTAAGACATTCAGCCGTTCTTATTTGAGAAGGTAAGCTGTTCCAAAGAATGGGATCAGCTACTTAAAAGGGACTGTTTCCTCTAATTCTGAGTCAGGATCTGTTAAAATCAAAGATCAGACTGGATGGCCTCAGTGCTCTGACAAGACCCATTTTAGACTTTAAAAACAAGCAGGAAAGTCTAAAAATCTATCCTAAAATGGCCAGGAAGCCCGTGAAGCAATGTCGTAACTGGAGTAATATCTTCATATTTTCTCATCCCTGCCAATAAGCATTTTGAGATTTATTTTGAGGAATAGGAGAGATAGGAGGAATATCTGCCAGGGTTAGAGAGAGAAGAGAGACCCCTTTCACTGTTACTCTTTATTAGTATATTCTTTGTTACATTCTTACATTACATACAAGAAACATTTTAAATTTACATAAAGGGAAGTTCCAAAAGATAATAAAGTGTTCCCTTTCTTCTTAAGTGGGACGTACAGTTTGAAAAACAACATACTTTCTGTGTTCTGATGCTTAGTTTTGTTAAAATGCTAATTTTGGGTGTTTCTAATAAATCAAGAACTCTGACATAGCACATCCCTGTTAATTTATTTTTTGTTGTTGTGCAGACTGAGTCTGCAAAGATATTATTCTGACACCAGCTATTGTACTATAATGATCTTTAACATTTTGCATGCTAATGCTAATTTGTTTTTGTTTTTTTGTGATTTCATTGAGCATAGATATAACCTTTGGGTGAACTGCTGGAAAGATTGTTTAATGTTTTCCACTTGTGAATAATCTTCCTTACTGCAGAATATGGACTCAAAGTTATCAAAGTTTACCTGAAGATTGTGGAATATGACATGTAAGAAGGCACATTCCTCCAGAGCTTTGCAGACAAGCACCCCTCTCAGCTCCTTAGTTCTCCTGAGGAGACTGGAGGTCTCCTAAGTTCAGGTCAGGTCAGGTCTCCTCCAGTTATTCCAGTAGGAGTTGACAGGATCACCACTCATCTCACAGTCAGCCTTGACCTGCTCCTTGACAAAATGGCGGGAACATTGCCTGGAATTTCTTGAGGTACAACTGGTTGATATTCTTCCACGTTTTGTCCCTACCCTCGTCTTAAATCAGTGTCTTTTTTTGCAAATCAAGCAAATGCCCCAAAGAAATAATGACTGGTTCAGCTGGTGCTGTCACCCAGTGGCATTTTCTCTATTTATAACCCAGATTGATGAGCAGAAACAAGATGCTTTTCTTTTCTATCATAATTGCTGATTTCTTGCCTCCTTGACATTGCATTTCATACATCTGAGTGTGCGGAACCAACAAAGTGCCAAAAGCTCAGCTCTCATAGTGATAATCACAGATGCTGAAGATCTGTTAATCAAGTGTTTTGGTTTCCCTTCTTATTTCCTTTGGAAGCATCAGGTTGTAGTTACATTTTTCACACCGCTTCTGTAATTCATCTTATTTTTTGTGAAAGAAATTATGGCACTGTGTGCAATTTCATTGGTTGTTGTTCCTGTGAGGTTGTATTTGCCACATTTTATGACCCAGTGAGATTAGAAATTTTAGAATTTTTTTTTTTTTTTTTGGATATCATGACATGTAAAACCTTGAACGGGGAAAAAAAAGTGAAAGGATGTGTGCTTTCTTTCACACGACTGCAAATGACACTGCAGATATTAAGAACAAAATACATCAAGACACAGAATCAGTTGCTGCATGACAAGCCACAAAGGAAATAGTAAACTATATTTATTGACATGTTTAAATTCAGCTATTTACAAGGTCTCATACTGGGCAACAAAAACATTTCACATCAATATGATTCAGAGACATCTTGTATGTACAGGACTGTGGCATCCAAACACCAGATCCAGTTAAACATTACGCTCACCTGTACAACATCAGCTTGCCAGACTGATTGCGTCATAAAGTATGAATAACTAATGTTAATGACTGATGTCGAATAACGACATCTCGTCATTAATCTTTCCTTTAAATTGCCTGATCTGTCTTCTCCTCAGGTGTATCACATATGAAGCAACACATTTTAATCTCCATTTATTTATCACAAATCACATATAGTATTACTGCTGATAATTCTCAAAAATGGAAAAACAAAGCATGAAGAAAACACTGGTATAATCCTTTAACAGACACTGATTTGTTTAGCCACTAGGTGGTGGTATAATAAAAAGGAAGGATCCACACATATTCAACATTAAAGGCTCCTTAAACAAGGTGGTTGATGAGTAAAAATCATTAAAAGTTTCATGGGTATTAATATGATAGATTAAAGAAGCAATAATTGTGCAAGTTTCTATTGTTGTTTTTATCTTCTAGTTTGCATGAACCTGGAAATTAAATCCAGTACTTTGCTGCAGCACTGCCAAGAAAATCCAAGGTAAAAGTTTCTTTCTAAGGTCATTAGGCATTTGTGCAGAGATGCAAATGAGGAAATCCCATTCAAGGATTTAGACTGGGAAGTCTAAATAATCCAGGAATGTGATTTATATTGGAAAAACTGCAATTAATATATTTCATTTGGGTGAAAATTTTCCAAGAGTTTCATTATGGGTCAGGGGAATCTGCACAGGAATAAGTGGGTATAGATAATGGATAGATGGTTTGCTTGTTAACATAAATAAAAGAGGATGGAAGAAAGAAAAGGCTATTCTTATGTCTTGGGGTAACAGGAAGCTGATTACGGTCTAATTTTTTGGTAAATATAATTGGTTAACCCAGATGTCGCCTCTTAAACTTTGACATATTGGTGACTGTAATCCAAAACAAGATTGGTGAAAACACATCAGGTAATTCTCTTTATTTAAGTGGCTTAAAGGTGGAATCTACTAAACTTCATTCTCTTGGGTGAGGTCCTCTGACATGCTGTTGAACTCAGTGGCCCTTGTGGTCATACCCAGGTACTGCTTCAGGAATTCGCTGAAACGTTTTTGGTTGTTCCATTTTCGGGCTGACTTCCGAATACCGATGAAGCCGCCGTACCTCTTCTGATATGATCTTCCTGGAGACATTAGCCTTCTGTAGCCATGGCGTCCTTTGACAAAGCCGCCAAACCTCTTAGAGACACTCAGCTCCGCATCGCCTTGGCCCCTTGCTGCCACACCAGCATCGTCTGATGCCTGTCCTGCCTCTTCCTCCTCATACTCATCATCAAGGGACAGGTCATTCTGGGAATCATAGGCAGTGTTCAGCTGACTGCTCTTGTAACCCAGATCCTTCTCATTCATCCTGAGAGCCCGGGTTACATGGTCGAACCGCTGTAATGCAATGGGTAGGAACAGGTCTCCCTCCATCTGCTTCTCCTCTTTTGAAAAAAGAGCTTCAACCTCCTCTTGAGATCGTTTTGTCACAGTTCCATCAAGGGAAGGAAGAGGCGATGATAGTACTGTATGGCATATGTCCCAGGTGAAGGAATGGGAAACACTCCCTTTGCACTCAAGGAGACAGACCTGGCGAAGACAAAGACAAGCGATGACATTCAGTTTATTTCTAAAATCATTTTCGCAGAGATAATTTGCATCGTAGAGAGACAGGCCTCATGTTGACCTAGGCTACGAGACAGATTGCACTGTGGTGCGATCAGGTCTACTTTGGTCAGTTTCTCGTGTCCCAGTAATTAACATTATGGCCAAATAAGTGTCAAATATGTTTCGTAAATTATTTTGATTCGCTAATGATGCTCAAATACCATCAAATTTGCTTCCATGGTAACTGGCATTTTCCTCAAAGAATACACTGGAAACATGATTCATGTGTATAGTTCAAGCGGCAACCATCTCACTTCCTAGGTTGAAGCTCATCCCGGAAGTAAGTTATTTGCAGTTCCTTGAGTAACCACTAGGTGCTGGCTTCAACACAAAGCAAATCCCCATTGACCCTCATGTTAAAAGTACCAGCTGTGTTGAGCTGCTGCATAGTCCAGTGTGTTAAGCAGGTGGCCCATGTACAGAGGCTGCAGTCCTCCTGCATAAGTTCAGTTCCTGGCTTGTAAACCTTTCCTGCATGACTTCCCCTACTCTCTCTGCTTCAACTCCAACCCCACAATGATAAACAAACAGCAGTAAGCTTACTCAGGTGGACCAATAAAAGTCTTTCCAGGACTTTCCTGATGTGGGATGTTAGAGCTACAGCTCTACAGTCATTTGGAGATGATGGATGAGGTATTTTTGGCACCAAAACAAGGCAGGATCTTCCACAGCACCAGAACTTTCTCCTGGAGGTTAAACAGGTGCTGTAGAATCCCACATAGTTGGTCAGAACAGGTTTTCAGGACTCTGGGGCTGACACCATCTGGACCTGCAGCCTTGTTCCTGTTCAGTCTCTCCAGCTTCCCCACCTTCTCACCTGACTGCTGGAGGCAAACAAGCAGGAGGGGGAGGAGGAAGGTGCCCCAGCATCTCCTGATGTGGTTGGAGACAAAGAATAAGCAGCAGCATGATCCATGACTGAGGTGGAAGATGAAACAGCTGAGATGTGACAGGGACGTTGCGGGTCAAGGGAGGCTGGGATGTCTGATGGTCTGGGGGCAGGAGAGGAGGGTGCTGAGCTTGTTTCTGAACTAAACCTGTCCAAGAATATGTTCAGTTAATTTACTCTGTCCAGACTTCCATCTATCTGATCCTCCTTCTGCTTGAAGCCTGTGATCATCTTCATCCCTGACCATATCCCTGGAGCTTGTTCTCCAGCTTTCTCCTGGACTTGACTTTCATATCTTTTTGTACTGACCTCAACAATCCCCCGTCTCCCTCCCTGAAGGCTCTTTTTTTCTTGTTGAGCTCTTTCAGCTCACTGGTGATCCAGGGTTTATCACTGTTCTGGTGGCAATGATGTCATCTCCACATGGCTCACAGAGTGCATCCCAGTTTGTAGCCCCCCTGGAGAGTTTCAGAACACTTTCCTTTTGTCCTCTAACTGAGTAGAATTACTTTATACCGATCCTAATATTAACTAAACCTAAACCAAATGTGTAAATATAATACATGCATGCACATGGAACATTTAATTAGAGGCAAAGGCCTTGTTTCTGTGACACAGTCAAATGATACATGTGCACTTTTGATTCACAATCATTTGTCATCCAGATAAGAGAGGAAAAAGTATGCAAAGAATGAATGAAATATATAAAAATAAAAAAATATATTGTTATCTTATTCTTCTTCTGACACACTCTAACACATGCACAAATCAACGCAAAGAATTGAAGAGAACGCATCAGGTAATTTACCTTTCCCATCTTGGAAACAGTACATTTCTGTCATGAGACGACAGCGCTCAAACATTGTTAGAGCTGATTTACGAAGCTTATTTAAGAAACCTTTAAATACCACTGTGATCTAAGTGCATAACGCTAACTCGTTCAAAGCTTAATGTTTTAAGCCATGTGCACTTAAATGTCTTCCAGAGGGCTGCCCGGAAAAACGTCTGAGACACACACATGTCATTAGCCAGAGAGAGAAACAACTACCAGGCACACAGAGGAGAAACGCACATCTGTCCCCGGGAATCAATTAGCCACAACAAATTAAAACTCAAATGCCAAAAGGGTAATTTGTTGAGTCAGTCAGAGAGACGTTCAGAGGACAGGATGAATTCTAGAAGGTGGGGTTTGGGGGGGGGTTCCAGTTATTTCATGACCAAAAACGTCCCCATGGAGTAATTGAGTTCTGTGTGAGTTAATTCGCCCGAGTGCAGCCCAGTTTTATTGAGAAGAAATGTTTGCTAAGTACAGAAATATTTCATTTTTGTCTACTGCAGCCCAGATTTTTAGACTTTGAGTTTCTGCAGTGACTGTGTGTGTGTGTGTGTTTGTGTGTGTGTGTTTGGATGTCTCACCATGGTGTTGAAACTGAGGTGTTTGGGGAGAATGCTACTGCAGTACAGGCAGTCTGTCTGGCAGTCACTGCGTCCAGGATCACACAGACAGAGAAGCAGCAGAGCCACCACGGTCTTCATGGTCCCAGTGCTGCACAACACAGGACAGAGGAAACACCTGCAACCATCAGGGAGGCCGCCAAAGGCACACACTGTTGTATGAGTTGACAAAACAAAAGAAAAAAAAAATAGAGCAACAGAAAAGCGATATTTTCTCTTTCATTCTCCTAAAACCAAATAAGAAAAATTCATTAGAAGAAATTTAAAAACTCTGCTGGATCTTTTAAACTGCAGACACGCACTCATGCATGAGTCTAACAAAAGAAATATAAACTGATAACCCCACAGACACATTTGAAAATACATTTTTCAAACTAAAATAGTAAAAAAAAAACAAGAAGTTCAAGTAAAGACTAAAACTTGACCAGAGAGAGTTGAAACATCAAAACCATGACGAGAATAATGGTATCCAAAACTGAAAGAGGCACATAATCAATATTAAATTAGAGTTATTACTACTGTTTTTATGTCTTATTTTGGATGTCTTGCTTTAAAATGTCACCATATAGTAAGATGCCGTTAGACCACCAGAGATGTTTCATATTTCTAACAATTATTGTGAGAAGTGTGGAGGTGGTTGTTCATCTCATCTGTGAAATGTACCTCACCAACTGCTCTGCAGACCTCTATAACCTTAAATAGGACAAAGCGGGTTAGAAAATGGATTGATGGACAAAAGTTTTGACCAGCAGGGCAAGCTAGGGTCTACCAAGCTGTCACGTAACGAAGAAATGATATTTGTTAATCAACTGCCTGCTGGACGTCACCTCGCTGAAAAAAAAATTGATCATTTTGAGATACTGTACTAAAGGGAGTTCCCATAATCCTCAGCCAAAACTTGAAGAGTGACACGGAGGGAACAAGATACAAGACGTTGGGGTAAATGATGCAACAGTGTGCATAGCAAATACAAACAGTGATAACAAAGAGAAAGAAAAGGAAAAAAAAAAACATTTGACCTTCTTCTTGTCGCAGCAGGCCAGTGTGGCGGAGTATGACGTCGGTTTTCATCTCATTAAACAAACTCATTAACTCCTTTAATTGATGCCTCAATTAATGCCTCTGGTAATAAACTGAGTCATTATTTCTTGCAAACACACACACAGACGTAAACTTACATGCACAAATCATGCACATACAACCCACAAACTTAGTGCACGAGAACAAACAAATGAAAAAAAAGAAGAGAAAACATGCTTCACATGAACCTAATGGACATTGAAACAAGTGCCCCTTTTTCGCCTTGAAGGCTGTCACCGTCTATAAAACTGACTTGAGAGAAAACCAAAATTAATTTGCCTTAACGCAAACACTTCTATGATGTCCTTAGATTGGGAATTTATTAAGTCTAATTAAAAGCTGATAAAAATGTAATTGCAGCACAGTTCATTTTAGAAGTGTGTCTTCATTTTTCGACAGTCTGATAAGAAAAACGAGGTTTGACAACGAAGGGCAAAAGAACATCATAGCTGAGGCAGTAACACACTGGCAGATGGCGCTGAATAAAAGTAAACAGCTGGGGTGTGTTTATTTGACCACAATGCATCTTGTTCTACATCATCTTGTTTGTAACTTTGACTTCCAAAATCAGTAAGAAAAGAAAAGAAAAGAAAAGAAAAGAAGAATCTTTCTTATCTTGTACATTATCTATTCTCCACCTTAGCGTGGCTACAGGACACAAGTACAGGTGTGCCATCTGATTGGTTAGCTGTTGGTGAAGATCATCAAAGTGACAAACATCAAAACCCGCCAACCCTCCAAACATGAAGCCTTTTGTAATGCTGCAGGCACCAGGGTCAAACTCAAGGCCCACGGGCCAAATCCGACCTGCTTCTTCATTTTATCTGGCCCACAAAAGCATCCAAAGACAATCCCAAACTCGTAACTAGAACATTGCTGAGGAAACTTCAGTGCAACTGCCCATTTGATCTGGTGCTGAAGTTTCCTCAGCAATGTTCTGAGCCGGCCCTTTAATGGTAACCATGGTGATGATGTGACCCAGAATGAAAGAGAGTTTGACTCCCCTGGTGCAGAGTTTTGGTTGGTTGGGATGTTCTGTTCTTTGCTTTCTGGCCTCTGTTATGTGTTTTGTTTTTCTTGCTTTGGTTTCAGGGGGTTTCTTTTGTTAATCATTTGGACTTTTCTAAATTAGTCTTGATCCTTTGTCTTATCTGTTTGTTATCTGCCTTATCCTTTTTCTGTTACCTGATTTGCTTGATTTCCTGTCTTATTTTAACAGTCCTATTCCTTGTGCTGGCTTAGGGTTGATGTCCCCTGCTGTCCTCTGTCTTGACTGAACGTTCCCTGTTATTCTTCAGTCTTGCTAGCTCTGTTGCTTCTCTTGTTGCTCCATGAGTTATCACCCTCCTCAGTCTTTGGGTTCTTGCATTGTCAGAGCTTTGGTGCTGAAATAAAGGACTCCGTCTATTTACTCGTACCGCCGAGTCTCATGCATTCGTCCTTCCGTTGTAAACTCTGAAACTTTTCTGTTAAAGATCAATTCTTTAGTTACAAATATGGCTTAGAAGACAAATATCAATGACAACAGATTACTTTGTGACTCTGTGACAGCTGAACAAACTATTCAAAGACTGTGTTGCATATCAGAGTTCATCAAGTAATTATGTTATAAATGCGGTTTAGTCTGAAGCACATCCACCTGAAACAGCTTCAAGAAGAAAACAGAAAATTCAGTTGGAGATACCCTGCAGATGTGGACAAAGGTATTCTGGTCAGGTAAGACTTTCTGGACCACATGTAGAACACATTATTCCTGCAGTGTGTCAGTGTTCCTGCCATGTGGCTCAACAGCAAAACTGATCCAAGTTGAAGGAATGATAGTGTTGAATGTTACTATTCAGGAAAACTTTTTTTCAATAAAAATCTTCCATCAAACTGAGATCAGAGGGTGAGCTCACCATTAGGAATTATAATCACAGTGCCAAGCAACAATTAAGCGCTCATGAAAATATCTTCATTTTGGAACGACTGAGTCTAAGCCCAGAACTAAATCCAACTACTATTGAATCATATCATTTGGTCAATAGTTGCTGAAAATATGTGAAAAAACATGAGGTGCTATAACAGGATTTTTGTTTGTTTTGTTTTTCTTGTTTGTTTGCTTTTTAAATGCACTCACACTCTGCTCAGATTGAGCTAATATACTAACAACTGGTGGAGTAATACACACTTTGTTCATTGCTTTGAAGAATCTATCCCACACCACAGAGGTTGAAGGGCTACGCACCTACTGAGGGTGCAGTTCAGTGATCTTGTGAGGAGACACACTGGTACAAAGCTAAGGATTATCAACAACACACCCTCCTCAATTATCACCATGTGGTTTTACAAACCTTCAACAAAGATGCACAGTATGAAGGCTTATTGCACTCACATTACCTCCTCTTTGCAAAAATAAATAAATAAATCCATGAGCATGAAAGCTGGCCACACCAACATGTAAAATATATGCATAGACTTCTGCCCCCTTACATGTCATATTCCCTATTAGTTTCAATTTACCTGCTTTTTTCTTTTTTTTAA
>JBAMYA010000018.1:18538478-18551219 GCA_037176975.1 Arrhamphus sclerolepis | reverse complement strand
GACATTCATTTGTTCTGTTCGGAAAATAAAAAGAAGAGAAATTGATGAAATGGGTCCCTTTATTCTTCTTTGCCATTTTAGTCCTCCCCACATGAGGATGAAATAGTCAAGGACAGTAACTGTCTCTGAACTGGGTGTGTTTTGTCCAGTGTACTCCAGATAACATTTTAGGTATCTTAGTCTACAACTAGACAGTGAATTGAATTATATTTATTGTTAATCACATCAATGCTTTTTTCTCTTCTTTTTTTTTCTACAGTAAATATTTTGCCCTTTTTGCCAGTGAGTGGATGTGAGTCTGTCTGAGCTGTTTGACTGTAAGACCTGTCCTCAGTGGACACATCCCCAGTATCTCAGAGCAGAACACCATTTTTTTTTAAATCTATTGTTAAATTCTTTTCTTTTTTTTATTGGATGAAACTATAAAGCACATCACAAACTGTACCATTCATACATTTCAAAAATGATATCATGAATGATGTCATCTTTTTCCCCTGAAATGACTGTGGACCGAGACACCAGTTGTCCTCATCTACGACCAACACTGATCAAAGATAATCCATTTAGTCTACTTCTGTTCTTCACAGTAAGCCTTTTTGTTTTTTTTTTGAAAATGTTTGTTGTCATTGTTTAATTTGTTTTATTGTCTTTGTTCTTTAAATATTATTTTTATAGTTGTTTCTGTATTGTGTTTTCTTCCACCTTTATATTTATATGTTTTTTTATGTTTTCAAAATTCTGCAGCTGGTGAGTTTTACTGCTGTGATATTAATAAAGTCTTATCTTGTAACGATTTGTCATTAAATAATATCTTCATTAAGTTGTAATTTTGTCGAGATGCACCCACATGTCATTAGTTTGTGTCATGCATGCATCATGGACAAACTACAACAAACTAATGGCACTATACTGGTTAGAGATGATTTCCTTTTTGCTTTTTTTAATTCTAAGAGTTGTCTCTGTTAAAGAAACATCACCCACACCCACAAAAGTAAGTGCCACAGTAATGTTTTTTGTTCAGTTCATAAAACAGTCCCTGCACACGGTTGGATAGCGCTACAACCAATCAGAGCAAAGTAAAAGGTGACCTTTTCAGAGGGGCACAAACTAGTCAACAGGAGGTTGGTGTGGAGAGTTTGATGAAGAGCGATGTCAATATAATGAAAATAAAATGTTGAAACACTCAACCAGTATCTCTAAAAACAACCATGTGTTACAGAGCTAGCTACAGCTAACATCAGACAGACACATAATCGTGTTCAGACTACTTCTTGAATAGCTTCCTTTATGGTTAGAGCAAGTTTACCAGATGTTTCTTACAATTTGCAAGACATGGGGCTCATCCACCACCACCAATCCCTAAGATCATCACAAAAGTGAGTCTTTAGCTGTTGACGATGCTGGTTTGAACAACCACAGTTCTTCTACGGCAGCTGTGATAGAATGAAATAGATGTGGTAATATATTTCTGGACTGTTAAAATACTTTGTGGTAATACGAGAGGTTATTTCATTTAAACGTAGCTTTAAAAAAACAAAACACAGATTTCATGAAAAAGTGTTTAAAAAAGTTTTAAAAAGCATTTTTCTTCCATTAACATACGTTTCTAACATTATTAGAGTAAACTATATGAAGTAGTTCACACTTTAGAAAGAGTTTGATTGACTTTCAGCGTTACAGATATGTAGTAGTAAGTGTGTGAACACGTGTGTGCATGCGCATCAACAGAACAGGTGTTCAGGAGAAGATTTAATGCAAAGCTTTCTAACTTTTGTGCACATTTATTTTATTTAAAATGCATTTGAAGGCAAATATGTTTTAAATACTTCCTATTTTAGTTTTATTGTTGAATGTTTGTAAATGTAAATGTAAATTTGTCATCTGTACGTCTAGATTTCCAGGCTACTGGCAGTTGTGCTGAAGGGAAAAAAATGGTTTTCAATGTAGCAAGCAAACATGCCTGAAATGTTTAAAATGTGTTTTAAAGACTGTGCATCTGTTTAAAAAGCTGACAGCTGCATCATGCGATTGGACTGAACTTGGACTTGACTCAGATTTTTCTTTAATGTCTTAGTTTGTTGACTCAGTGACAACACTGCTGTATACCACCAGTGAACTTTGTTATGTTGATCATTCTTAGTCGTGAAAGTTACATCTACATGCGTCCATCCTCTGATCCTGATAAGATCACCTGACCTGACAGTTCCTGAAGAGTTTCACATGACAGGAAGTGTTGGACTTCATCTCATGGTTTAGATTGAAGTTGCAACCACAGCTAGTTTTTGCTACACAATTTTTTTTTTTTTTGATTTTGATTTACTATTATTTATCCCCATGAGGAAATTCTTTCTCCACATTTGACCCATTTGGGCTGCTGGACCCAGAGCGGTGGGCTGCCGTGGTGCGGCGGTGGTGGGGGTTTCAGGTACCTTGCTCAGGGGCACCTTATCCATGGATGTGGACGTGGGGAAGCGCTTGTTCGGGCACTCCCCTCGCCCACATCATTGGTACCGGCTGGGGATTGAATGTGGCTGCGTTTAGCAGAGGGCACTGAAGCTGGATCCCCTTTGGTTCAATCACACCTCCACCACACTGTCTGATTTATCCGCCTTTAAAAGTCATCAGCTCAGACTCGCAGGGAAATGATTGGATAAATATATTTCCCCATCATTGTTTCCTGATGCCTCATTGAATCTAGGGAATTTAATGATGACAGAGAGCCGCGGTGGCACAGTAAATTCAATGCAATGCCCATAATTCATTTCATGAAGTCATGTGCTGGTCAACAGTCAAAGCATCAATAATCTGGCCAGCGGTTGTTCTCTTGGACAATATTGAAGAAAACAAGATAAATAAAAGGACAAGGCTTGAGAAAATAAACAGAAGGAATTAAACAAACACATCTGTTCAAACATAAAGAGACCAGAGCACACTACAGGGCTGTTGTTGTTTTTTAATACCTCAAATGGTGAACCCAAAGAGCTCCTTACCCAAATGAAGCCAGAATAGTGATAGAACAGAAGGTCTTTAGTAAAGCGGTGATGTGGAGGGCTGGACTGACAGGTTGACAAACATCAACAGTTCCCAACATGGCGGAACAATAGACGCTAAGAAACAGTGAGAAAAATGATCTTATTAGAGAAAGAAACAAGTGGAATGGCTGCAACAGTAGTGTAGAATGTGAAAAAAGAGCAAACAAAACATGAATTCACAGAGAGAGGTCAGCTGTTAGAACTGCTACAATTCAGATATCATCTATATCATCAATAAATAAAAAAATTTGTATGTATTAGCTTTATGTTTAAAACAAAAAGCCACAACTGTTTCTGTGTGGGACTGTTTAGTTTTTTTTCCTTGTAAGAGATTTATTGCTTTATTTTTTTTTAATTTAATTCTGAGCTGGTAGTTGTGGGTCATATCATGTGTCTGATTACTTGCAGAAGAACACAAACGTGAAATGCCCGAAGGAGTGAAAGCGGCAGAAAAAAGCTCCCACTGCACACGAGAGCAGGCCTCAAAAACAACAGACATGACATTGATTAAATCAGACACTGCATAAAATTTAAGTAGCAGGGGCTGATGTGGTTGGAAAAGCAGCTTGTGAAGAAAGCTCAGAGCGCTCAGTATGAAATTCGTCAATTGAGTGTGTAGAAGGGAATCATCGGAGCAGTGAGGAGATGTGGGCTGACGTTCAGATCAGCTGCGGTATCATGTGGTCTGAGTTTTATCTCGTGGCCAGCTTGAGCAAAAGCAGCGTACCATTTTTCCTTAGGACTTAGTATGTTGTGTTTTGTGATGTGGTCAGGACCCAAAGACAGGCATTCAACGTAAAACGGGAAGCAACCAAAACAGAGGACAAGAAACCAGGAAAACTCAGAAAATTTCCCCCCAAAAAATCTCTTTGTCCAGGATACTGTTTCTCCAGCCATCAGAACTTGCTCATTGCAGTCATCTGGCATACTCCCAGAAGACACTGAAGCTTTCCTTGACTCTGTTTCCACCGTTGAGTCCATGTCTTTGTTAACCTGGGGTCAGTGTTTCTCTTGTGGCCACATACAGGTAGATTGGTTTCAAGACGATGAACCTTCAACTTCTGAACCGCATCAATGGCTACTGTCACAGAAACATTAGGCTCCTTGGAGAAGAGTTTCTAGCCTCTACCTTGGTCAGGCTTTGCAATTATTTTCCTCTTGTCTTCTGCCTCGTGTCCATCAGACGGTGGCACAAAACAGAACAAAGAGAAGTTCTGTCCATTTTCAAGTACAGTATCACTGATCACTGAAATTAAGGGGGGAATTTCTTTCACAAAATATTAAACTGAGAAACAGTAATTTAACCTTGCTAATCCGGATAGCAAGGAGGAATATGATCATGTTATTGTATTATATAGTGATAACTGGGGGGTCACTGTGCAACTATAATAGTATAGCCCACCTAGAGTTTTCATTAACATTAATTAATACTCTTTTTCTTACAGGGCTTCACTTGTTTTTGACATCATTTGATGATGCATACAATACAATCTTGTGAAGTAAAGTACAGTATTTGAAAAGGGTAAAGTGCACTAAACCAGCTGTGTAGCAGCTTACATTGATGTTCTGTTACTTCTGTTATCGTCAATACTTGAAGAGGATAAGAACATTTAATTATCTGCTTGAGGATTTTTATTTATACCTGGATCTAAAGGATTTCTCAACGTTTCTCTCATGACATGAAACATGCTTGTTATTTAACATAATTTATTTGTCCAGATCAAAGATTCTCTATCTTGGATTTCAAGAGTTAATCATGACATAATTCAAGCATTCTCAACGCCTCCCTTTTTAAATCAGACTTTATGGTCTCTGTTTATAATTTACCCCCTTTGGGGCATTAGATTCAGTCTAGTAATTGCCAAAAGTGAGGGTCAGCAGCATCCCTCTTGAAAAACACAAAATAAGCATTTTAAAAGTGGAGGTGGCTGGCACCAGTATAGCATGAGGCCCACATGTGGAAGAGGATGGAGGAGGAGAGTCTGTGATGGACTGGAAAGGGGCACTAATAGAGGTCGGAACTATTAGCTAAAGAACCTGGATGAGGGGCTGCAGGCCAAAGCATCAGGGACGGTGAAATGCCCAACTCTGAAGGTTTTGCGCATTTTCTTTTTTTTTTTTTCTTACCTCCAAATGGTCAAGGACAGCTGATTCAGCAATACTGCACAAATACTCATTACAGGGCTTTTTAAACGGTAAATTGTTCGTCACACATCCCTGCGTGGACTTAAAACACACTCACACACCCATACACTCACTGGACTGTTTTCGTTCCTCTGTGCTTTATCTAAAAGAGAAAGTGATTGGTATTCAGTAGAGCGGAGAACAGAAACACTTCATTATCTACCAGTGTTCCCAGGATGCTTCACTTCTGCCGTCTTGTCTCTGTCTCTCTCTCACGCACACACACGAACACTCACTGACTTGTCTCTCACACACACATACACACACAACTGCAGCTGCCTGAATTTGGTGAGTGGCACAGAGCACTTAATCTGCAGAGAAATGCTCTTTAAAGTGTGAAAATGGTCTAAAATACAGAACTGGCAGCATTCATGGACTGAAACAATGTCTAGAGTTATTCTGATAAAATCCTCGGTTGAAATGTTCAGCCTCAAACTGTCACATTTCAAGGAACTTTGCAGTGGAGGATTTCACGGACAAACTATTGTTGCTGCAGCAGTTGATGTGGAGCTGATGGAATAAAAGAAAGACCATATGTCAAGAACAGTGAAGGTCACAACTATTAAACAATGAGAGATTAGGGAGCCTTTTAACAGAGTTAATGTAGGCACGGATCTTCTCAAGGAGGTCCATTACATCTGAGGGTATGTACTTTGGTGAACCAACAGCAAAGCGATGTTTACAGTAGTGACAGCTTATTGAGTAGTGATCACTTCTTGGCCCGACCATCAACCTTCCTAAAGAACACGTGGTGAAACGCTGGAAGGGTTGTATCGTTCTGCTTCAGCGTTATACCAGGTGCATAACAAAAAAAAGCTATAAAAATGTTATAAAAAAAATTTTTTTTCTTCATGTAAACCAGCATCAGACATAATCTTATATATCAAATATTGATTTACTTTGAAAAAAAAGTTTTAACCCTTACAAAAATGATGTCATCTGGAAGTAAATCTCTCAGAACATAAACTTGAAGCTCCTGGCCTTAAATGAAGTGGAGAAGTGAGAAGATGCATGTTTTATTCTTTTCTATTTGGTCAAAAATAGTGATTTAAAGTGGATTTGAACGTGCACATTTTAGAGAGGACGTTCTTTCACGTGAGTATGTTGGTTCACGCTGTTCACAGTAGACTAAAACTGAAAAATACATTTTAACAATTAAGGACACTCTGAAAATACACAACCTTGCATGTATCATCAATTACACGCGTGAAAAAAGGCTAAAATATGCTATAAATTAAAAGCCAAAAAAGCACAAAAATGGTTTAATTGCTTATATCAAATGTGTGTATTGATGTGTGTGTAAGGGAAGCAGGGAGTGCTGCGTGTCTCAAGGCCAGGGTGCATGAGGCACATATGGGTAAGAAGGGCTAAATGAAGAAATCATCAACCAAAAATGTCAAAGAACCATGAAAGTTCAACTAAAGGTAACATGTCTGGCGTGCAAAAGCTTTAGGATGAACTTCAATTAATAATCATGAAACAGAATAGTTTACAAATAGTTCTGAGACATGATTCAAAGATACAATCAAATGCTGAATGTCACATGTGCAAGGGATTATTTTTGTATGCAGCTAGTGATTGTTGCACGACTCCTACATCATGAGATTTTTTTTGGGGGGGGGGGGGTGTCTCTCTTCTCTGGAAACTAAACTAAGCACAAACAGTAAGTCCAGTAATTTGTGTTTGGTAGATTATTTCTTTGCTGTAACAATGCTTGTTGACAATAAATCTTATACAGTTGGAAAGTCTCTTTATTTCCATTTTGTGATGGTTGGAAAATGAGGCTTGTCATCTTTGGCAGGCTGCGAGAAGCACAGCTGTGACGACATGATGCAAAAGGATGCTTCTTTTTTTTAATCATGTCTTTGTCTTGAAACATGACATTTCAGCCTCTGAAAAGTCATGATGTCTCTCCTTTAACTGGGATTTTCAGACAAAAAAGGAGAAAAACCTCCAAGGCCTGCCAGTAATTGGATGTGACAATGCAATTGTTTATTTTAAAAGTTGTGTGAATATGACTTAGTGTCATTCCTGAACTCGTACTAAGTATTAGCTCTTCAGCTGAAAAAAACACACAAAACATTTAAAAGCATGTCTGGGTTTACTTTCATTCAGCCACACAGCATTTTTGCCATATATTTTCTTTAGTTCAGCATAATCCACACAGCCCTGTGTCCCAGAGGAACTGATTTTCATTGTTGCCAAATCAGCAGTTCATTCATTAGGAATGTGGGAAAATAAGGTGAGAGTGGTAACATGACAGATTTTTATCTTTTATTTTTTGTCAGTTAACATTTTAAATAGACTTTGATTTTTCTGGACCTGTTCTGTATTTGACAACAACCTCATACAAATATGAAAAGCTTTGTAGTATTCAAGCTACTGATTACTACACAGTGAAACACGTTATTTCTCTTAACAAACAAAAACAAATAAAAATTAAAAAAAACAAAAGAAAAAAGGTGAAAGTAGCAGTGGAGTCGTGATATGAAACAAATGTGAGCCTGTTCCCTAAACTCTTGACCACTGTGTATCATCAAACCCAGGGCTTAAAATAGCCCTGTCAGCGGCTGGTGTGTGAGATGAACCAAACAAACTCCTGCAGCTCCCTATTGAACACAGCAGACCCAGGAAGCCATAGGCTGATGAGTCGATGCAGGAGGAGACGATGATGCTGCTGCAGCTGTTTCTTATCACCGACTGCATACACCCACACATTTATACCGTACACGCATGCAAAAGGCCACACATAGGTGATATAGATATTTCAGAAAACGCCTCTGAAATGGAGTAAATGCACAAGAGTGTAATTTAAATGTAAGAAACACAACACATCTTGGGCTCCAGGGAACCACATTCACCACGAACCAGTTTACTGTGTCCATGCTTGCTGGTGCAGCTGTTGGTACAATTGGCTAAATAATGAGCTCATGCCCATAAACCTGCTGAAGCCATTAACCTAATAATGCTCGCTCTAATGGACAGCCATATTTCTGGCAAGAGCCTCTGCCACTAGGGCTATAAAGAGCAGTCTCCATTGTCTCCAGACCAGGTCTCAGGTATTAGCCTCATACCTCCACACGTCATTCATGCACGCAGCTATTCACTTCTGCCCGGATCCCTACCATGCCCTCTGCATGCAATAGACAATAAAGACAATCACGAACTGCAAACATTGGAGGTTTTGTAAGCGTTTGATTGGCTGGAGTCTTTAGGTTTCGGTTTGGCAGATTTAGCCTCTTGTAACTGACAGGATGACATCACATGTCTCTAGTTGGGACTGTCAGCAGCTTGACCAGTTTCTGGTCATGAACAGATGTTGAACATCATTGAATCATGTTGTTTCCAAGGCTGGTTAAAGCAACCAAAACTGATGTCTCTATAATAAAAAAAAAACAACAACAAAAAAAAAACAGTTTGATTTGATTCATGTTATATATCATGGAAACCAAATAGTTAATTCAGTGCTGAGCATTTAATTGGGATTTCAGACAGTTATTAATCACAGCCATTGACAGTTGAACAGCGGGTTGTTGCCAGAAAGCAGCACACATGCATGTTGATATTCTTCCTTGTTCATCATTTCACTATTCCCCTTTACAATAGGCACTAAATGGTTCATCATCATTAATTTTACTTGACCACTGACAGCTGCAGAATTATACAGTAGTATGCTTTTTGACTGAAACAGGAGTCCTATTTTTGTAAAATTTTTGAAGGCATCATAGGTTTATTTACACTGAAACAAATACACGTTCAGTAGGAAGCTAAACTCTCACACAGTTTTGTTTTATTTGTTTGTTTCTTCTTCTTGATTGAGTGAAGGTGGTTGGGGATAAAGGATAACCCTGGGGTAAGAAGCTCAAGTAATTTTCAACACAAGACATCATTGTCAAAAAGAAATGAAAAGTGTGCTTTTGCGTGCAGAACACTGCTGGAGGGGAGCATCACTCATTGATGTCTCCGTCCTGCCTGGATATCCCTGGGCCTTCTGGGAATTCAGTCAAGCAGCACTCCAATCATCAGCCGGCTTCTGTAACCTGTTGCGATTGCAAACTGTCTGCTGCAGGCAGACCAGGAAACAAGAGAGGGTTGGTTAACGTCCACTCTGTGTGGACCTTTTAATATATCACATTATCGCTTCCTGCACAGGGAAAGAGAGAGAGTAGAGACCTCCTGATTGTCTCTAACTATTACAAAGGTTTCTCTTACATGAATTATTAGAAAAGATGTCATGTTTTTATTTACTATCCCTCCTCTGTCCATGTCTAAACCATCTGGCCTCTCTTTCTCTACTAAATATGTACCTCTGATGTACTAATTCCTGATTCTATCCATCCTCATCACTCCCAAAGAGAACCTCAACATTTTAATCTCTGCTACCTCCAACTCTCTCTCCTGTCTTTTCCTCAGTGCCACAGTCTCCAAAACCAGACAACATTGCAGGTCTCACCACTGTCTTCAACACCTTTCCTTTCATTATTGCTGATACACACATCACACCTGACACTTTTCTCCACCCATTTCAACCTGCTTGCACACACTTCTTCACCTCTTTTCCACACTCTCCGCTGCTCTGAACTGTTGCCCCTAAGTACTGAAAGTCCCCCACCCTCTTTGTCTCTGCTCCCTGTAGTGTCACTGTTCTACTTGGGTTCCTCTCAATCACACACTTATTCTGTCTTGCTGCGGCCTCCACCTACCTCCACCTCTCTAGATGTTCCTCCACCCGGTCTCTGCTCTCACTGCTGATCACAGTGTCATCTGCAAACATCATAGTCCATGGAGATTCCTGTCAAACCTCATCTGCCAGTCTGTCCATCACCATAGTAAACATGAAGGGTCTCAGAACTGATCCTCGATGCAGTCCCACCTCCACCTTGAACTCCTCTATCACACCTACAGTACACTTCACCACTGTCTTACAGCTCCCATACATGTCCATCACCTCTCCAGCATCACTGCTACAAACGTCCTCATAGATACCACAGCTGTCATCTGCTTTCTCAAGGTCGAGGGTTAGCATAATTGTGAGACAACTAGGCTGGAAAAATGTGAAGGTGTTTAAATAGACATTTTAAACAAGATTAAGAATTTTTTGGCCAAAAAAATTGACTTTTTTTATGAGCCACTCCAGATGTGGAATATAACACATTTGTTCAGATGACAGACTTCAGCTGTGACCAATCAGATTTGCTCAAATATAGTTAGTTTTTTTTGTTGTCGTTGTGTATAATGAGCTTTGGACCTACTGAGAATATAGAACCCGCATCTTTCAACTAATCATCACACACAAAGTAGATATTCAACTACACACACACACACACACACACACACCATCTCCCGTACTGGTCCGATTAGTGGCCGGAACAATTACTGCAATCGTGTCATCTTAACAAAGGAACAGATAAGGAGTCAGTCCTCCTCCACCCTTATCGCTCACATCACCACAACCACGTGTACAAGAATAAACACACACACACACACACAAAAAACAAAATTTGATTTTGTGCACGTGTTCAATGTAACTTTTTCACCAACTCACAAATAAAGAAAAGCACAAACAATAAAGAAAATTATTTGACAATTTCTTGCATCTGTTACATTATTTTCCTACAATCATAAAAAGATTAAATCACAGCAGACTGACTCTCTACGTTGAGACGTTTGTCTCAAGAGAACTGTGTTAACAAACTGTTGGTTAAACTGACCTGAAATGGCTTCGACTTTCACATCCCTGCAAGGACGAAGTCACCTATCGTCATGAACGTCAATTGACCCCAAGGTGCTCACTTTTAAAACAATTTAAGATACTTTTGTTTTCATGGCATGGTCACTTTGAATTATAAGACTCCTGCTGCTGATGTCTGGACTTGATTCTTTCCTTTTGCAGATTTGCTGGCGTGCTTGCCATCAGTGTTCTGTTACATCAACCATTTCAGTACATTTCAGTCTGATTCTTGCTGAGGACATTGCTACAGGTGTTGTAGTTTGTTCAGAAGCAGCTTTACAATCTTAAGCATGCTGAAATCCTCTTGGAGAGAAGACACTTTTTGCTGGGAACCTCTCCAAACAAGTCATGCTTTTTCAGCAGTCTTCAAATTAAACTGTCATAAACTTTAACATTTAACATGCTAGCTGAGACCTGAAAAGTCAGAGAGAAACGGATTCTGTGCTTTTCACAGTTTCTCTGAGCGTTACACTGTCTGACCTTTGGGTGAAATTGTCAGGTCGTCTACTGGTGGGAAGATTGACAGCTGAATGTCTGAATGTTTACACCTCACTCACTCACAATTGCTTCCCATTCCAGATAGTTTTAAAATGGCATTACAGCCCTTCCCCGATTGACAGGCAGCTTTTCTAAAATCATTGGTCAGACCTTGATTTTTTTTTTTATGCATTAATTCTGCTTATTTGATAAATGTACTTGGTTGTCTAGAAACATTAATGATAATAAACAACAGTTAGGGTGTTCTAAAACTTCTGACCATGTGTTCAGAAAAAACAAAAACAAAAACATGGATTTGGCTGATTACAATCCAGCAATGTTTGAAACATACTGCGGCTGTGAGTGATGGATATTTTAAAAGCCTTCATCTTGACAGAAAGGCAGCACATTAAAAACAACATTTATGCATAAATGACAGGATATCATTTTCTTTTGTTGTTTTGAAGATGAATTAAAATGGAAAATTAACTTCTACTGTTAATCACTATATTTGGATTGGAGTCACTTACTCCGCCCTCCTCTTCCAGGAGGTGTGCCTCTTTTGAAGTCAGCGCTCAAGCTTTGTGCTACCCACTTCCGAGGAGCATCAGATGCAGAACGATTGATGTTGGAGAGTGAGATAAAGACGTGGATAATTCTATTGAATTATATATATATAATTCTATTCTGATCTGCGTCTTTGATGTCCCAGCACCCTGCAAATCTGAAAAGTTCACTGAATGAGAATTTTTCAGACTGAGGCGCCCACAAAGTGACAGCCTTGTGTCATGTTGGAGTTTTTGAGTTGGTAGTGACTTCAAACAACATCAAACACCTAAATAAATACTTTCATGCACAGAAAAGGTGATTTTTTTCTTAAATATATGACTCCTTTAATATCCTGATGATAAGATTCAGTTCAAAGCAAAGCAACAGGCTGAGAGAACGAGGCAATCTGAGATCTTTTGGTAACCAGTCAGCCAAAGACTCAGGTCAGGCTGATTTGGAAAACAAAACAAAACAAATAGTTTTTAAACAAATTATCAAAAGTGAGGATAGAGGGCTACGATATGCAATAAAGGTCCAGTGATAAAAACAAAGCAGGTTTCAAGCTGTTTCACTAATGGTGCTGAATTATTTGCTTATTTGCAATTAACCAGTTATTTACAGTCACTTTGAGTAAAACTTTATTCTAACTTTTAAAATTAGATGAAATTATGATTTAGGGTTGGACTGGCGGCCTGTCCAGGGTGTACCCCTGCCTTTCGCCCAATGTGAGCTGGGATAGGCTCCAGCAGACCCCCGTGACCCTGAACA
>JBAMYA010000018.1:18494253-18518112 GCA_037176975.1 Arrhamphus sclerolepis | reverse complement strand
ACAGCATCAATAATGTGTAAAAGTATGATCCGGATCCTGGAATATTCTGGATACTAAGATCTGGAACATGAAAAAAGACGGATGGTTATCATCTTTTTCAACTCTGTGAGGTAACAAATGAAGATACAGACATGCAACTTACAGCAAATTGTAACTGACAGTCTGCTGAAACAGAAGTATGTTAACAGAGTTGATGTATCTGTAATAGTTATGGAGCTGATCCAGAAGAAAACCACCATTATGAAAATGTTGTTTTTCACAAATAACTATTAAACTAATAATGATATCACTGTGATTCCAATTGTTAAGGGTATGTTTCCATGGTCAAGGAATCCAATTTAATAAAACAAATGAAGGAGTAACACTTTTGGTTGTAAGTCACAATATGTGGGGGAACTGTGCTGCATGGCGGCGGTCTGCGCTCTGAGTGCTTTTCTAGTGTTAGCATGTTTTTTTTCTGAAAATTTGTTTTGTTTTGTTTTTTAAATCATGCCAGTTGCTCTTAATCTTCTTTGCCTTTTTCTAGGTTCAGGAAAGTCGTACACCATGATGGGTTCAGGGGACCAGCCGGGCCTGATCCCCCGTCTGTGCAGTGCTTTGTTCGAACGAACCCAGAAGGAACAGCGGGAGGAGGAGAGCTTCACCGTCGAGGTTTCCTACATGGAGATCTACAACGAGAAAGTCCGAGATCTGTTGGACCCCAAAGGGTACGTCCTCAAGCAGAACCCTTTTGTAGACCTATTTATTCATTGTTTTTGGACCGTGTAGGACATTGTGGCTCTGATAAAATTCCAAACCTAGACTACAAATGACTTTCACTCCAGCATTTTAATTCATGTTCTTCCTTACAGGCCAAATGGAAATCAATAGAGTATCGAGTTTACAGAACATGCTGTTTCCTTTGAGATGAGATCAGTGCAGCTTCTGTCCTCACATGATTTACATCCTCTAAATGCAAGTTCTGTCTCCAGCAGCTGATTTGTAGTGAACTCCTTCAGCTATGTCTAAGCCATTGAAGTAGCAGGTGTTGAGTTAAAGCTCCAAACTTTAGAGACTGGGGCATTAAACTGTCATCGGCAACAATGCCCCCACATATTCTGTTTTGTCATATTGTAAATATATTTTATAATATTTTGGGGCTTTGCAAAGCTGCTAACATCTACTATCCTGCAGCCAAGCTCAAACAGAAGCTCAAGTTGGCAGATAAGGCAGAGAAGGTTGGTGGGCATTGTGCTCGCTGCTGTAGCATGCAGTGGTCAGTGGATAAAAAGACTAGAGGCCTTCTGAGTGATCTGAGCCAATTGAAACCAGTTAATGTCCAGCAGGTCAGCAGTAAATCAGGACTGCTGGCCACCGTCTGCTGCCCCAGACACCGTAACCTTTGACTCTCACTCAGTACAAGACCTTTAACCTCAGTAAAACAGGCCAAACAGAAGCACGCCATCTGACATCCATATGCGCTTTTGCTGTGGATTGACGAAATGATGAAGTTCTCAGGCCAGGAGTAGGATAAAATCAGAATTTGAGAGCAGTGTGCTAACAAAGTCAGTGGGAATTGTGGTAAGTAGCATCAGTAGAATGAGACAGGCCTGTATTATTGGCCCTGCTGAAACACTGAAAAGTAAGTTTCCATGAGCAGAGGCTACCTGATTCCTGGAGAACATTGATGTGTAAAGGCTGATTTACACATCAATACACTTTGACGTCTATGTCAAAGCTAATTGTGCTATGCACGTGCACCACGCTGCAGTTGGTGTTTATATTTCTGCGTTGCTGTCGATCGCTCTGTATTTACACCACCAACCGCTAGGTGGCAGTGTGGGTTATTTTTCTTGGTGCTAGTGGCCTCCACCATTTATTCCAGGCAAACTCAACAGGATGACCACCCATGTAGGCGTCAGTGAGGAAGTGCTGTTGAAATGATGGGAGCATAGCCTGGAGTTTCTTGTGATTTTCAGCACGTTGACATTCTTGCCCCCCTACTGAATCAGTTCCTTCCATCTTCTCTGCACAGAGAGATCTTACAGCCACTTTAGCCACATTACAAAAACCATGAGGGATAGATGTGTAGCTTCTTTGGTTTAGAAATCAAAGTGATATATCACAGAATCACACCATGACTGCTTGAAGGTGGAAAATGCCAAGTATCTCCTCTCTTTGGCTTATTGCTTTCCTTACCAGAATGGCTCATGTCTGCAAAAAGCTCCAAATGCAGCACATTTTGAGTGGTGCTGTCACCTAGCAGATAAAAATAGCAGCATTTTTGCAGTACTCGTGTTGTTTGTGTTTGTCTTAAAACCTTTTTTGTTTTGTGCTTGTGTGTCCAGAGGGCGACAAACTCTAAGAGTGAGGGAACATAAAGTCTTGGGTCCCTACGTGGACGGCCTGTCTCGACTAGCGGTGGCCAGCTACAAGGTAATGATATTCATTGTTCTTGCTAGTTTCATGTAGGTCAGACATGGAAACAAAACACGTGACTCATGTTTTCTGTGAAGCAGGATGTATCTCATGAGTTAGAGGTTATTGATGTTGAACAGTGAATTTTCCTGATATTACAGCAACCTGTCTTTGTATTTAGTTTGAGAGTGTATCTAAAATGTAGATAGAGGCGTAAATCCCCTTTTTAGCCACCATGAGAGTTTTGCATTGATCGCACTAAAGTTAGAAGCAAACAGATTAACATTGACAGACCTGTAGGTGTAATATCTTTCTTTTAATAATGGTTTATCTGTTGTTTCATCAGGACATTGAGTCTCTGATGTCCGAGGGGAACAAGTCCCGTACTGTTGCTGCTACAAACATGAATGAGGAGAGCAGTCGGTCGCATGCCGTGTTCAATATCATCCTCACACACACGCTCAAAGACTTGCAGTCTGGGGTAAGTTGCAGCTACACGAACACACACAGCGGATTGCTGTGTACCCCAAGAGGAGTGTGTTTAGACAGGACAGTTATTTGTATTAACACATGATCTTTGCAGTTCCTCTGGAATGCCAATAATTCACCAAAGTGGCGCTGGTGATGAAACTAAAAAAAAAAATCCCCCACTATGAAGCTGCTTTCTGTATGCATTACACATTCCAGTCACAGATTTTCCTGAAAAAGCCCTCACGTGCTATCCGACAGTCGGGAAATCATGAGGATTTTAAATCATGAAGTCATACCGCGCTGTCATTTATTTTGTTAACTTTGACTAGTCAAGCAGTGTTGTGCTTTTTTTTCTCATATCAGGAGTGAGAGGGTAGTCTCTGAGTGGGGTGATGTCAGCTCATCTGTGTGACCAGGCACAAAGAAAAAAAAAAATCTAAAAAAGCTCAATGAGTAATTCTCCATCCGCGCTGACCCACTTTACCCTCCCTGCTCCTTGCTCTTATTTCTTGCTACGAGCAAATCCTGTTAATAATTCACCAGCATGACTGTGAGTTTGTCAGCTGATACAGCCTGCTCTGTTTTCAACGCACACCTAGAGCCAGTCACTGGGTTGGCATCAGCAATTTCAACAGCTGAACAGACGCCTAATGCATAAAGTATGTAGTGAGTGACTGAATCACTTAGCGGGCGCATCAGCCTACACCTGTCCAAAGCTTTATTTAGGGTTTTATTTGCTATGTTCAATTAAAATTCTAATGACATAAGTTCACATTGAAAGATATAAACTGGTTTGAATTCTCACTAAAATCATCCTCCCAGACCGCTGCAGTCCACGATAAGCATGGTGTCTGTTCATTCCTCTGCAGTTTGAGCTACTTCAGTATTTTACATGCTGGCTGTTGAATGACTTGGTATAATCTTGTTTTCCTTCTTTGTTGCTTTGTTTGCCAGTAGAGCAGCAGTCACAAAGGATGTTGGTCTACAGCTTCAAAGAAGCCAAATGGCCACTGTGCAAAGTATGCAAAATACTTTTGTGGTTCAAAAACAATGGGCTGCACAGAGGTATCCTGAGGGCAGCAGAAACAGCATTTATCACAGGGTACCGTCACGTTACTTAAAAGCATTGCACATGCATTTAATCACTCTTGGTTCTTTAAGTTTGTTAACTTCACACCATCCTCAGCTTTAATGCTACAGCCAGTGTTAATCAGTCCACGTGGAGCTCATCAATGCCCCCTATAGTGCAGCCAGTGTTGGTGTCAGAGGAGCTTATGATGGAGGGACACGTTAAGCAAAGTAACCTTTGACAGGAGCAGACTCGCCATCATTGGATGAGTCATTCTAACGCTCAAAAGCTCACCACAGGAGTTTCATTCAATAGCATGCACCTATCAGACGTAAGCAGAACACTCCCCTCAGAGCTCACTGAGTTGGCACTTTGACCTTATCAGTAGTTACTCCTCAGATGTGCACATTTTCTTTTCCTCTATCTCCCTCTCTCGGCTTTTAACACGTCTCACTGTAATTCAGACAATAAACAATATTCAGACAGGATTTGGTATATTTTTTCTGTGGTGTTATGGTGTGTAGATCATGTGCTCACCTCTTGTAGGTGTGTATCAGAGTGTAGACATTTGTTCTGCACTGCTGCCATTGTAGCTGCTGCTCAGCACGTTGAAGCCACATATCCTGTCTGTTGATTTGGTTACTGGCACAGGTATCAGCATGTGTCATCAGTCCCTTATTTAGCAGGACAACTGCCACGTCAGCTGATATGAGAACCTCGCCACTATTTTTACATGCTGTTTTAGTCTGAATAGGACTGCACCACTAAACTTGTTTAATAGTTTTCTTTATTCTGGGGAGGTTGGAAGCGGTACTGGTTGGAGGTCAACCTGTATTACTGCACCCCGGGGGTCTTCATCTTGCATCACTTCATCGTGCTTTTTCAGAAGCGGAGGTTTTAATGTGATGTAAGAGGGACCATTTGATATTCCGATTGCAACATTTAAGGTGAGCACTGCCCTGTTCCTCAGTCAGGGTTGCCTTTGTTTTCAAAACACAAAGAAAATCCCCTCGAACACATTCGCAACTCCACTTTGTTTCATCCTGCTGCAGAGTGGGATTTTCACAAGAGAACAGGATTCTATATAAGTCAGTTTCACACAGGTTTTTTTCTTTATTTTACTCCATTTTACTCCACAGGCAGAGAAGGATGCTCAAATGTTGTTCTGTGTGTGTGTTTTCCTGCGACTATGACGACATGTAGAGAGTAACCCGTGAAAACAAGCCAGACATGGGCTAAGTGGGAGGAAGGAAAGGCAAGGGCAATGACTGAATGATAATTCAGGAGAAATTATCATTGAGGCATTATTGAGGCTCCTGGATGAAAGTGCAGCATCACACTCCTCACTGGAAGACTCGTACACAGTCCTCAACCATCAGGCGTTCCACAGCTCTTGATCTGTGTGCAAGATTGTGTTTTGATTTGTCAAAACTTTTCTGAGTCTGCTGAAATCCAGTGGCTAAACATCACTTGCTCTGCCGATGTTAAGCTTGAGTCCAGCTTTGGCTTAACAGCAGGTGTTGGATCAGGTGTTGAATTCTCCCTCGTCAGCTGCTGACCACCCACAGAGAGGGTTATATCTTCAACAGCCCTCAGGATGATGCAGAAGATAGCTGTCAGCAAGATACTGAGAGATGTCGATGCTGTTTGGTGAAGATCCAAGTCAGACAGAAACACACAGAATGCCTTTTTTAGCAATAGTGAGCCAAAGCACACAGCCAAACATATCTAAGATTTCTGAAACAGTCCCTGGTGGAGATGGACAAAAGTCTGGTTCTGTTTTACGTTGAGTAGAAGGGAGAATTCTCATCCCTGGTGTTGCTTCATGCCTCAACTGGAGCAAGAACCACTTCTTTCTGAATTTGCAGATAAAATGCTCCTTTTCTTCCCCTGTTTCTTTCCTTCTCTTTGTAGACGAGTGGGGAGAAAGTGAGTCGGTTGAGTCTAGTTGACTTGGCTGGAAGTGAGCGGGCAGCAAAAACTGGAGCAGCAGGAGAGCGACTGAAGGAGGGGAGCAACATCAACAAGTAAGCAGAGCTCTAAATACAAACCTCCATGTGTTTTCACAGTTAGGCTGGTTGTTTAAGGAACGGGGGTGGCAAAGATGTTTTTATCATTGTGGTGTTACTCAGGGGACATTTCTGATGAAAGGTGACATACTCTGCCTTTTGACACAAGCTGACACCTTTGATATACTTCAGCAAAAATAACAGTTTTAGTGTTACAACAAGTGTGAAGTTGACTGGTTCACGCCACACTTCCCTTATGGAGGCGTGCCTCTTTTGAGATCTGTCCTACAGCTTTAGGATTCCATGTATATTTTAATTTCTGCACAAACTACACCCAAGAAGCTTGAATGTTTTTACTGAATTTGAGCACTACGAATGGTATAGTTCTGAGTTTGAGAGAACACACCACTTCAACACATTAAACTGATTTAAAATAAATACATGTTTGAATGGAAGTTTTATTCTCAAATAGACAGACATAGGCAAGTGCTGCTGATCCCTATTCTAGATACATTCTCTGCAAGAGTCACATGGTGAACAGGGTTATTAAAATACCACATGGCAGATGGCGAGTAGCTGAAGAAATGTAACAGTCGCCCAACGAGGGATGAACATTCCACCATCACATGTTGGCTCTAAATACCCCAGTCTTTAGGGGTCCATTGAAAATATATGAGGAGTATTGAATGGCTCACTGAATGTCATGTTTTTAAACACAGGCAACCCTAAACAAAGTGACAGGATCATGTTGTATCTTTTACTCCAGTCACCCACATGGGTGCTGTTAAGCACAGAAAAAGCGGTGTGTTAAAAGCACTCAGATTTTGACGTACATGGCAGAGATAATGCAATGCAATACCCAGTGCATGGGTATTGCATTGTAAAATCACCTGGTGCATGAAAGAAAATCAACTTCCTCGACCCTGTTATGTCTGTGTGTGTTTAAAAAGGTCCCTCACTACACTGGGCTTGGTGATTTCTGCACTTGCTGAACAGGGAACTGCCAAGAACAAGACCAAGTTTGTTCCTTACAGAGACTCTGTTCTGACATGGCTGCTCAAGGTAAATGCACAATCAGGATAAGTGTCCATCAGAAGTGGAGCCATGCCCATTATACTTATGACTATTCACTGCATGTTTTCAGTTTTGTTTTACCTCGTGATTCGAGCTCCGCTGTCTATTTTGTCTCCCTCTTTCGTGTTCCTGTCTCAGGACTGCCTGGGGGGCAACAGCCGCACGGCCATGGTTGCAACTGTGAGTCCAGCAGCAGACAACTACGAGGAGACGCTGTCAACGCTGCGCTACGCCGACCGAGCAAAGAACATCGTCAACCATGCTGTGGTCAATGAAGACCCCAACGCTCGCATCATCAGGGAGCTCCGGGAGGAAGTAGAGAAACTACGAGTGCAGCTGACGCAGGCAGAGGTCCGATGCCTTCACAATCTTTAGTTTCTCTGTGTTGAAATATGTTTCTTCTCCCTGTTCTCATCTGCTGTTGTGTCTTCAGTCTTTGAAAGCTCCGGAGCTGAAAGACCGCCTAGAAGAGTCTGAAAAGTTAATTCAAGAGATGACCATCACCTGGGAGGAGAAGCTCCGTAAAACCGAGGAGATTGCACAAGTATGTCGTCAGCAAACCCAACACGCTGAGCTGAACCGAAACTAGTTTGGTGCTTCATCTTTACATGGAATCAGACTTTGTATGATTATGTTTTTTCTGCATTTGTAGGAGCGTCAGAAGCAGTTGGAGAGTCTGGGTATTTCCCTGCAGTCTTCAGGGATCAAAGTTGGAGATGATAAGAGTTTTCTTGTCAACCTCAATGCTGATCCTGCCCTGAATGAACTCCTTGTTTACTACCTGAAGGTACACCCACTATAATATTATATTAGTCTATTTTTTCAGTGTACAAAGATGATCAGCTGTGTGTAACTGAAATATGTTTTCTTTCCTAAATATTACATCTAATCTGAACATTTGCACCATCTGGATAACAAAAACTTTAAATTTTCGTTCTTGCCTGGTAGAAGCAGGCAGTCAGATGACAGTGGTGTTTGAGGAAAGTGTCAGCTAAAGCTTCACTGCTTTAATTATTTATTTATTTATTTATTTGTCTTCACAACGACAGATCCTTAAAAATGTGCTTCAGTGAAAATTATAACATTTTGAATGTTGTGCTTCAGCAACACACAAAGGTTGGCTCAGCGGACTCCCAGGACATCCAGCTGTGCGGGATGGGCATCCAGGCGGAGCACTGCGTCATCGACATCACAGCAGAGGCTGCTGTCATCCTCACCCCCTACCACAACGCTCGGTAAGGAGAGACAACAGGTTTGGTAGAACAAGCCACTCTCTCCATCACTGTAGCTGTCCTGCTTGTGTTTCATATGTGACTGTCAGCTGATGTCCTTGCTTTCTCTCCGGGTGTTGTAGGACATGTGTTAATGGATCTCCTGTTACCAGTGCTCTGCAGCTTCACCACGGTGACCGAATCCTGTGGGGAAACAACCACTTTTTTAGGTAAGCTGCTCTGTCTTTAAGTTGTGTCCACTTAACCATACTTTTATATTTTTTCTACTCCTGTATTTAATACGACATTCTGTGACGCTGGCATTCTGGAATCTTGGAAAGTACATCCATGTCCATTTCCACTGAGTCACTCAGAAAAACCCTGCTGAGTTGTATTTGATTATCTCACATCAAGGATAAATCTGCCAAAGCGGCGATCACGAACAGCGGAGGATGAGGAGGGTGAAGGCGGGGTGATGAAGAACAGTGGCAGCAGTGAGCAGCTGGATGCAGATGGTGACACGGCCAGCGAAGTGTCAAGTGAATTCAGTTTCTCCTACGAGTTTGCACAGACAGAGGTCATGATGAAGGCCTTAGGCAACAATGGTGAGATCAGCACAGGAAATGGAATCTTGAACATCAGTCAGTTGAGTTTCTTGATTTGTTTCTTACTCTTGTGCGTCGTGTCCGATCAGACCCCATGCAGGCCGTCCTGCAGTCTCTGGAGAGGCAGCATGAAGAGGAGAAGCGGTCTGCTCTGGAGCGTCAGAGGCAGATGTACGAGCAGGAGCTCCAGCAGCTTCGCAAGAAGCTGAACCCAGACCGTCTGTCCACTGGGCAAACTGGAGGACAGATGTCTGGCCAGCAAGGATCAGGACAGCAGTCACACTACCGCAGCCTGGAGAGACTCAGCATAGGAGGGATGAGCCACTCCAGCAGTGCTCAGAGCAGACTGAGGCAGTGGAGTGAGGACAGGTGAGACCGTTTGTGTAAGAACGTGCACGCATGTCATGTTGATAAAACACACGCAAGATTCAGATTTGTTCACCTCCTCCCTTCCTGCTGTTACCTCCTGTGTTCGTGCAGAGAGGTGGTGTTAGTGAGGAGCCTCCGGAGGTTGAGGGAGCAGATCGTGAGAGCAAACCTCCTGGTGCAAGAGGCGTGTTTCATCTCTGAGGAGCTGGAACGTCACACGGAGTACAGAGTCACTCTGCAGATCCCAGCAGACAACCTCAATGCAAACCGAAAGGTCTCGAGTGTAGAAATGAGTGTGTCGTGTGTCTGTGCAGGCGTCTGCTTTTCACAACCTAAATAAGTGTGTGTATGTCTGTGTGTAGAGAGATGCAGTCCTTAGTGAACCAGCTATTCAGGTGCGCCGACGGTGTCGTGGGAAACAGATCTGGAGTTTGGAAAAGATGGAGAACCGTCTGGTGGACATGAGAGAACTTTACCAGGAGTGGCAGGACTATAACCTCCATCATCAAGACAACCCTGTGAGTTAGCGTAACAAGTCTGCCCGCTGCCTCGGCTGCATTTTACACGTTAGTTATTGAAACTTCCTTCTCCTCCTTCTTCAGGTAATGCGCTCATATTTCCGTCGAGCAGATCCATTCTTTGACGAGCAAGAAAACCACACTCTGATCGGAGTGGCCAACGTATTCCTTTCCTGTCTGTTCTACGATGTCAAGCTGCAGTATGCTGTACCAATCATCAACCAAAAGGGAGAGGTAGAATCATTTTTCATCTTCTCCATCACTTGAGGAACTAAAACATAAAAAAAAAAAAAAAAACTGTAGACCTGTTATGAATTTCTTGAATGCCAAGTTATGATTAGAATCATTTTTCACAAACAGTAAATTATGGTAACATAAAATGTGGAAGCCGGTTCCGGATAAATATTAACAATATTAACAGGCTGATTTAGTATAACTCCAAATAGTGAATAAGTAGCTGAAGGAGAGATTAGCAACCTGTCATGCTCTTTTCAAGGTAAACATGGGGGTGAAGACAGTTTTCTGCTTTCTGTCCTCTTTTAGGTTGCCGGGCGCTTGCATGTGGAAGTGGTGAGGGTCGGAGGTGGCTTAGAGGACAACATGGCTGGAGGAGATGAACCTGAAAACAACCAGGACTCTGAAATTGAGGATCGCAAACTGGTCTGCATGGTAAGATGAATAAATATTAGATCTGTTGAGTCAGTGATTTGAAATCATTCTTGAAGCTTTCAGAAGTACTGATTATGGATTTCTTTTACATGTTATATGTTTGAATGATTGACAACTGGCCTGTGTTTCTTCTGCAGATTAAGATCCTACAGGCCACTGGTCTTCCTCAGTACCTGTCCAACTTTGTCTTCTGCCAGTATTCTTTCTGGGACCAGCCTGAGCCCTTCATCGTGGCTCCTGAAGTTGACCCTTCATCCTCATCACCCAGCAGCAAGGACCCACACTGCATGGTGGTGTTTGACAGCTGCAAGGTAAAAATAAATGAATAAATAATGGAAAGGATAGAGGGTACAATCGGCATGTGTGTGGGTGTAAATGTCCCCAACAATGAGGAACTGTAACTTACACAAGCTACTGATAATGGCTCTTTTACTTTGGGTACCGTAGGAGCTGGCCGTGTCAGTGTCGGAGGATTTCATCGAGTACCTCACAGAAGGAGCAGTTGCTATTGAAGTGTACGGACATAGGCAGGCTGATGCGGGCAGAAACCCAGCCCTGTGGGACCTCAGCATCATCCAGGCCAAGACACGCACGCTACGAGACAGGTCAGGCCTGCTGCCTCTGACTTTTACTCTGCAAGATGCAGCAGTTTTTGAATAATGTTGATTTTTAAAGGTGGAGTGAGGTCACACGTCGCCTGGAGCTATGGATTCAAATCTTGGAGATAAACGAAAATGGAGACTTTGTCCCTGTAGAGGTGGTTCCGGCCAAAGATGTGCGGACTGGTGGAATCTTCCAGCTGCGGCAGGTGGGGATGAAAACCTACATAACTGCGGTCGGCGTGTTTGAAATGTTCAGGTTTCAGCCGGAAAGCGAACCTCTTAGCGGCGTTTCTTGCTTATACCTCCTCCCCTCCTCATCTCCAGGGTCAGTCGAGACGGATCCAGGTCGACGTTCGTTCGGTTCAGGACTCGGGTACGATGCCTCTGATAGCAGAGATCGTGCTCGCGGTGTCAGTGGGCTGTGTGGAGATCAGAAACGCCACGACTAACCAGGAAGTAGATGAGATGGACAGCTATCAGGTACAGCATCTTAGTACAAGTCACTGCTACTTAAAATTTCATGAGGTTTCAGATGAACTTGAATTGAAGCAAGAATAACTGAGTGGTTTGTTGGACAGGAGAGAGATCTGGAACGTTTGAGGCGGCAGTGGTTAGCTGCTCTCACCAAGAGACAGGAATACCTGGACCAACACCTGCAAAGTCTCGTTAGCAAAGCAGGTAGCACAAAAACATTCAAATATTCCATGTAAGATAAAGAAGTGGGGGGAATAAGTGTGCAGGTGTATACTGATTCAGGAAAGCTTCTTTTAGAAGGTTTTTAACGCGAGCCTGTGTTGCGTACAGAAAAGACAGAGGATGATGTGGAGAGGGAGGCCCAGCTGCTGGAGTGGCGTTTGACTCTGACAGAGGAGAGAAACGCCGTCATGGTGCCCTCTGCTGGCAGTGGCATTCCTGGAGCTCCTGCTGAATGGTACGATTCGCACGGATAGCCAAGCAAACATGTACAGACATGTCATAATCCTAAATCCTTCAAAGGTTAAAAAGAAAACTTACATTTGCTCGTGACTTTTGTTTCACTGCAGATTGTATGAACTCATTTGATGTTTTATGCTCAATTTAATTTGCTAATATACATCCATTTATGCATTTCAGGACTAAAACAGATTCAGAAAGATAGGTAAAAGGTCATTTCAATGCTAGTTAGGAGGTGGAAGAAAAAGAAACTGGCATATTAACAGTGAATAGGCATTAGTAATGACATTGATGAGGTTGGTGAATGCTCACCGCGATCAAATGAGATAAGTTATGTACCTTTTTGAAAATAATGCTCCTCAAAGATGTATTGTAGGAGATTTGCATATTGATATTATTCCACGATTCAATGAATCTGGAGAAAAGTCCCTGCATAGATGGACGAGGGTGAAAGGCTGAACTGGAGACCCTGCACTGCATCAAATACGGCCATTCATCAACAGCTGACATCAGCACATGGGCGAGGGATTACTGTGGGAAACCTTTAAGCACTACCGTACAGGAAATGACATTTAAAACGTCTCTGGGCTGGGAGGCATTTGAATGGACCATCACACAGTGTGCTGTTGATGTAAGAAACAATGTGCGTCTGTTCATAGGGCTCCTCTTCCGGGCATGGAGACACACATTCCTGTCCTTTTCCTGGATCTCAAAGGTAAAGAAGATTTTTCCTTATATGTCCATTTCTACTTGCAAATTAATTTAAAAGTGTTTTGTTTCTTTCCAAGCTGATGACCTCAGCTCTCAAGAGCAGTTTGAGGTTCCCGAGGCAGGAGGTTGGGACGCCACCCTGAGTGGAGAAGATGAGGACGACTTCTTTGACCTGCAGATTGTCAAACACTATGATGGAGAGGTGAACAGCTTTTTCTGACACGTCCTCATAGTCCAACAAGTGAAATGTTTCACTTGGTGGCCTCGTAGTCACCGCTTATTGACCCACAGGTGAAAGCAGAGGCATCATGGGACTCCACTGTCCATGAGTGTCCCCAACTCAGTCGCGGGGGGGCGTGGCCAGAGCAGCGCGTCTACTTGACGATCCGCGTGGTGGTCCAGCTCAGCCACCCTGCTGACATGCAGCTTGTTCTGAGGAAGAGGATCTGCGTCAACGTTAATCCAGGCCGCCAGGGCTTCGCACACAACTTCCTGAAGAGGATGTCAACCCGCAGCACCATCCCTGGTTGTGGTGTCACCTTCGAGGTGGTCTCCAACATCCCTGGGGTAAGGCTAGAAAAATCTGTCCAGTTTAGCCAGGTGAATTGTGAAACACAGATGTTTATGGTTCTTCTCCTTGTCAGGATGCTCCAGGTTCAGAGGACAGGGAGATGCTGGCCCGACTCGCTGCGAGTGCGCACAACAGCCAGTCAGGTGACGATGAGGCTGCCATTGAGAAATACCTGCGCAGCGTTATGAGTCTGGAGAACATCCTGACTCTGGACAGACTCAGACAGGTAACAACTTACAGAATGTGAATGACACTGGATGCACTGTTGAGCAGCATTTTTCATAGCTGCTGTACTTTTGAAGCCATAAAGTTGTTCTGTATGTGGCTTTCAGGAAGTGGCAGTGAAGGAGCAGCTGACTGGCCGAGGGAAGAGTAGCAGACGGAGCCTGAGCTCTCCTTCTGTCAACAGGGTAAAGCAGGAATGCATTATATCGCATCATAGGATGACTGAAAATAACACAGTACAGTAAGATTTGTATCTGTGCTGTCCGTTCTCAGCTGTCTGGGAGTAGACAGGACCTGTCCACGACATGCCTGTTTGATGACAAGGTGAGGACTACCGATGTGTGGAACAGATACTTCTGCTGTTTTGTCACAAACCTTTTTAAAAGCCTGTAGTAGTGACTGTTCAGTGACGCTTTTTTATCGTTTTCTGCCTCAGAGTCGATGGGAGAGTCAGCAGGATATCTTCATGCCGTCCCAGTTTCACCGAACCCTCCCCCGACCAGCCTCGTCCCCATCAACCTACTCCACCTCTCCCTCTTCTTCTCCTACTCCCTTTGCCACGTCTCCCCCACAGAATCAGGAGTCAGAACAAGGTAAACGCTCTTCCTTCAAATCCACCATTCCCGTTCTGTCTCTCCTCCTCTTTTTCTTTCCACCTGGTTTCGTTCATTGTTCTAATTCTCCTTTAGTCAAGTCATTAATCTCTTCTTCTTCTTCTGTGCAGTGTTCATAAAACTATCTCACCATTTCAGATTTATTTTTAGACATTAAATGTTCCATCTCTCCGCCCTCTTGGCTCAGCAGATGTTCTTTAAAATCTCTCCACCTCTTCTTTTTAAGTAATTTCCATCCATTCTTCCTCCTTTAACTCTGCACATTCATTCAAGATGACTTCCTCATCTTGAATGAACGAGTCTTTGTAATGTGATTTGTTCTAAATATGTCTGTCAGCCAGCTGACTCATAGTGGTTTCTTCTCCATGCTGCTAAGACGTCCTTGAAGTTGATTTCATTTAAAAAAAATGAACAGAATTATTAATCTTGATTAATTCCCATTCCGGTAGAATGTTTAAAATCATTTCATAATTGCTGAACCAATCATATTTGTGTTGCTTTGTTTTTATTGGTAGCCTCTTCTGTCAGTCCGTCACTGTTTTAGGATTTTTTTTTTTTGCCATTGTCTGGACTCGCCTTCAACTTTCTTAAACTTTCACACCTCCTCCACCTCCTGGACCTCCTCCTGTTTCCCTCTCTTCCTTCCTCTCCTCTGCTCCTACTTCTTTTCCTCCTCTCTTGTCTCCCCTTTTTCTTCCTTCCTTCCTTTCCTCCCTCCCCCCTCCCCCAGGTCGTTCAGGACTTGCTGCCTCTTATCTTTCAGTTAAGGCCCTGGTTCCTCAGATGCCCAAATTGCTCAAGTCTCTGTTTCCAGCGCGAGACGACAAGAAGGAACTCAGACCGTCGCCACAAAGCCAGCAGGTCAGCAGACATGTAGGCCCCCTGCAGCATTAACAGGGGGAGATGGAGACCGATGTCATGGCCAGACTTTCTTCAGTGGAGACAGTTGAGACCAGACGTTTACAAGACACCACAAAAAGATGCATAACCTTTTTCTTATCACATTCCTCAAAGTCAGAGGTTTACATACACTAAGATTACTACGCCTTTAAACAATTTGGAAAGCCCTGATAATCATGTCATGACTTTTGAAGCTTCTGATAGGTTAACTGACAACATTTGAGTTAATTTAGAGGCCCACCTTAAACACACTTCCGTGTATGACATGATGGGGAAAATGAAAAGATGAAGAATGGCTGAAGACGGTAGGACAGTGTCATTATCCACAGTGAAATGATTTCTGTCCTGACGTCGATTTGGAGCGTAGAGGGAGAGAGGGGACCCAAATGCAGAAGACAGGAGTCTTCCAACAAAAAGTTCCTTATTGATAATCCTCCAAATTAGAGTCAAAAAATCCACAAAAATGGAAAAACCAGGCAGGACAGAGAACCAACAGCTTAGAAGGGAAAGACAAGATAATATATAGATCAAGGGGCCAATGAGACGCATGTGCAAAGAATGAGAGAGACAAACACAGAGGAAATAAAACAGAACAAAACCAAATAGGGAAAATAACCCACATCCTAACAGACATCGGCTGAAAGGCCACTCTACCAGGAAGAAGCATATTACTCCAAAAACAACATAAGAAAGACAGATTACAGTTTACAAATGCACACAGGGACAAAGATCTTAGTTTCTGGAGACGTGTCGTGTGGTCTGATGAAACTACAATAGAACTGTTTGACCATAATGACCATTGTTATATTTGGAGGAAAAAGCAGGAAGTCTGAGAACACCATCCCTACTGTGAGGTACGGGGGTGGCAGCATCATGCTGTGGGGGGGGGGGGTTTGCTGCAGGAGGGACTGGTTCACTTCACAAAATAGATAACACCATGAAGAAAGAACATTTTATAGAAATACTGAAGTAATATCTGAACACATCAGCCAGGACGTTAAAGCTTGGACACAAATGACGTCCAAATTAGTTACAAAGTGGCTTAAAGACAACAAAGGTCAGAGGCCATCTCAAAGTCCTGGTCTCAGTCCGATAGAAGATTTGTGGGCAGAGCAGATAAAGGTTTGTGTGAGGAAGACGACCTACAAACCTGACTCAGTTCCACCAGTTCTGTCAGGAGGACTGGACCAAAAATCCTGAATATTGTAAGAAACTTCTGGAAGGAAACCCCAAGCATTCGACCCAAGTCCCAAAGTTTAAAGACAACATTACCAAATACTAACGTAGGTGAACTTCTGACTTTGGAGATAGTAATAAAAAATATCTTTAAAAATTTCTGCCTCTCATGATTCTAGAATTTAGCAAATAGAAATAATTCTGGTAACCCTTACTGACCTGAAACAGGAAAAGTTTAGTCTGATTTAATGTCAGTTTAAAAAAAATTAAAAGTTCTATCTTTTTTTTTTCAGTGTATGTAAATGTCTGGTTTCAACTGTAAATGCATTTTATGTATTTAGTTATTAATCTTTAGAAATGTTTAAACATCCGTATGCCTTCGATTCCTTGTTTTGTTACTTTGTCAGCATGTTCCTCGCATCATGACATCATCAGGAGGAGACGACAGAGTCAAGCCTGAGACGGTGAGGTTTCTTCATATCCTAACACCTTACAGGCCGTTTATTTACACCTACAGTTTATTGTTTCTGAGGTTTATCAGAAGCTTTAATTTTATCCATGTAACTTTTTTTCTTAACAATACAAGAAAAAACAACTTTAATATTTTTGGGATTTGTATTAAAAACAGAGCTCTAAAGTTGCCGTGCTTAAGTAGTCTTAATATGTTGGATTATCTGTCTTTTTAGTAGCGTATTTGCTGACTGAATTCATTGTGAAACTGCAGAAGTTCCTTAAAACATCTTTGGAAGTTAGACGCGGTCCCACTCATACAGACGCAGTTTTCTCTGATGATTGTTAAAAGTTGCAGATGTTAATTTCTATTGTTTCATCATTCTGTCATTCTGCCTTGTTGTCTCTGCATGCTTTTCGTTGGTTCCTCTATTCCCGTGGCCCCCTATAGGCTGCTGTTCTACGGCCCCTGGCCAAAGACAGACGGACAGTGTGTCCAGAAGTCCCTCCTCTTCCTGTGCATGACCTGCATGACACCACCCCCCTCAGCCCCCTCAGCCAGTCATCAAGCGGCTATTTCTCCACTAGTGTTTCTACAGTCACCCTGTCTGATGTTCTCCAGCCCTCCTCCTCGTCTTCTTCCCTCTTGGGCACCGATACCACCGTGCCCACAAACCCTCAGCAGCAGGGTGCTGATAGGAACGATGTTGTGACCTCTCCTCCTCAGTGTGGCCCCAAGACGGCGGCGGTCACGTCGCCTGCTCCCCACAGCTCAGCCAATCACAACAACGTGACAGCAGATCTGTCCTCCTCTGACCACAAGCATGTGAACTCAGGAGGAGGAGGAGGAGGAGGAGGAGAAGAAGGCTTTGAGAGACTGGAGATTTTTGTGGATGA
This sequence comes from Arrhamphus sclerolepis, assembly GCA_037176975.1. Taxonomy (NCBI): domain Eukaryota; kingdom Metazoa; phylum Chordata; class Actinopteri; order Beloniformes; family Hemiramphidae; genus Arrhamphus; species Arrhamphus sclerolepis. Next base: position 18,500,641 of record JBAMYA010000018.1, on the reverse strand, counting down.
TGATGAGCGTAGTCATGACGACATGGTGCCTGATTGGCTGACAGAGGGAGCGCATGTCACAGTAGGGAGCAATAAGGCGGGCACAGTGCGCTACGTGGGAACAACGCAGTTTGCTGAAGGAGTGTGGGTCGGGGTGGAGCTGGACACTCCTGTAGGTGGGTATCCAACTGAACGGGCCGGTCCACTTGGGTGCTGCAAATGCGTCATGCAGCCTGCTCGAGCCGCAGCGCTGCAGAGCTTCTGATTGCTGATGATGACCTGCAATGTTCTGTCCCTGCAGGAAAAAACGACGGCTCTGTCGGGGGACAACGGTATTTCCGCTGTAAACCAGGTTACGGTGTACTCGTCCGGCCGGATCGGCTGTCCAGCCGCGATCGGACCAGTCAGCGGACGGAGTTTCCTTCTTCCGCCCATGTTCCCATCCTGCGGGGAGAAGCCATCATGGTGCGCCGTGGGGAGAACCGCAAGTCCTGGAGCAGCTGAGGCTGCTCCACTGGGAACTCGATGGGAGAGATGAACTCCCCACACTACTCCTCTTTCTTCCTCTACTCCCAGCTGTGCAATACGCTCAAGCATCAGAACTGGAACTGATCACAGCCTATAGTAGGAAACAACACAAACTACATCCATTAACAGAACGTGGGAACGTAAACAGAATACAAACGGTGAAGAGAGGTGAGGAAAGACTCTCCAGAGTTTGTAGGACTGTTTAGTCCTGTGGGAAGATGGCGATTAGCAGCTTGAAGTTTGTGAGAATGATGCTAAGAGTGGACGAAAGCAGAGTTGGAAACATGTGGACCTGGGTGTGTAGATGAGACGCTCCTGCAGAAATCCTCTCTGAGCTGATATGCAGGGATGCAGACCGGTCACTTTCTTATTTTATTTTTTTTTATTTTTTTTCTTAGGCCTCAGCTGATAATTTTACACTTTTTAAGAGTAGGGTACACTTTTTAAAACACTATTTGATCATGGAGATTTCTAACCTCACTCTGACCAGCTGATGCCTACATGAGGATTATCTTACTGAGCTTAAATGCTAGAAATAGATCAGAGAGAGTGTGCATGACTTGTTAGAGCTGCGTCTATCACATGTGGCATGTTTGCATCCCTGCATATTTCCACCTGGTAGTCCCGAGGCTCCGTGTCCCAAAATTCACCACTACAACTGCCTTTCTCCAGAACTCTGCAGGTCCAGTTTGCAGACTTTGAGTCGTCACTTGAGACTCGTCTCTCCCTCCTGGAGTCTAGATCCTCCAGAATGTGCCTTCACCATGGCCTGTTTGTGTTTGTGTAGATTTGATCCGCGTTCGCCGTGTTTTATGTTGAGGAGATTGCAATGTTGCTGAGTGTGAAGTGATCTCAGGGACTGCAGAGAAGAAAGGACAAGGCGGGGTGTGAGTGCTTGTGTTGTTTTGTTTTTTGGTGTGTGTGTGTGTGAGAAAGTAAATGTACAGTTTTGCCCTGTGTGCACAAGTAAATTGATATTTTTGTGGTTGTGCCGTTGTTGAAGATTATCCATGTGGTGCAGGAAGGGTTGTGTCCTGGTTGGGAAAAGCCACTATGAAACGAGTTGCTCAAACTGGGAGGCTTTAAAAAGTACATTTTGCACTGGAGATGTTGGTAGAAAAGCTACTGTATGTGGACAGGATGGCACTGTGGTGAAACTGCAGCGAGACGACGGTAATGTGAAGGTGACGGCGATCCTCTGTAAGTGATTGAAGACATTTAGATAGAAGGAGGCGTGTTTCTAAGATGATGAGAGGAAAAAAGAAAAGGGTATGTGTTGATACTGGCGATGAGGAAGAGAGAGTGTCTCCTAGGTATATATCAAGCATGAGAAGAGTTACTTTTTTCTCTTTTACGCATTTGATCTTTTTAGAGACATAGTTTTTAACGTTTGTAAAACTGACACAACTGGGAGAACAAACGAGGAGTGCACATTGGGAGACGAAACATTCCTGATACCCGGGGAAGAAGAGATGAGGACGGCTTTGGGAGCTTAGGTTTTTATTTGAGTCTAACATTCCAGGGGGACTGTAGCATTTCCCAGTGACCTTATTACTGAGCATTCATTTCAGTTTACCCCAGTTCTGCTGGATACTTTATGGTGCATTGAGGAGGAATTCAGTTCACGAGCAGCGGTTCTCTGCTCTGCTCTGCGAAACGCTGCTGCAGCTCAAGAAAGAGCTGCTGAGAGGATGAACCCTGGCGAGGTCACTTTGGTTAGTAAGACAAAGGAAAAAAAGATCTCATCCCAAACGAAGGATCTAACTAAAGCTGCCAGAGAGTGGCATCATGGGAGATGAGAGATCAAGCAGTTTTGAAGTTTGAGATCCCTGTTTTAAAGGTTTTGACTGGTGGAGTATGTGTCGCAGCCCGTGCAGACGGCTGGATGGAGGTCAGTGGAGCAGCGCTGATGTCATGTCGTCTCACCAAGTGAGCAAAGGACATGATGGGCCGATAGTTGGACTTTTGTAGTGGACACTTAAGTGCTGAGTGTGTCTGCCCTCTTCAGACCAGATTATGTTTTCTGACGTTATTGGGATTCCACAGACAGCTTTTTGTTTCTATGGTAACACCCACTTCATCCTTGTATACAGATTTTTAATGCTGATGACATAATGCTTGTAAGCGAATTAGTTGCAGTCCTGCGTGGATGGAGACGTTCTCATACGTCCATTCTGTCAGGAAACCATATACTTTCCATTTATTTGGTTATGCATCTTCATTTGAAGGGTGTGATTTTAATATTATTTCGATGTGCTTGTACACATGCCTTTATCACATGTAAATTGATTTTTTTTTTCTTTTAAACAACCTTTTATTTGAATGAATCTTGCACAAATGATTTCATGAAAATTGCTGCTATTAGCATTGTAAATTTTCCTGTAAATGAATCGGTTGACTTATTTAATGCGCTCAATCTCTTACTGTATCATAGGCCAGGTTTTCAGAGTGGGTTTTTGAATCCCAAACGAGCTGGACAAGCTGAAGGTGGTGATTTTAGTTCAGAGGCCAATACATGGAAATGATTATTGAGGCACTTTGTTGTGGAACCATTAAAGAAGACATGGTTGGGACATGTTTAGGATGGGAAATCACTTGATTTCTAAATGGGTTTTGTTTAGTTTTTTTAATTGTATTTTATTTTGAAGGTGCATTAGAGTTGGAATTTTGAGATGAGACATGAGTATATCGCCATTGGCTAGTTTATTATCTGTGTATTTATTATTTGGCAGTGAACCCCATTGGGTGGGGGTGGGGGGGGTCCTGTGGTAGGATATTGGTTCGTCAAGTGTTTCAGGCTGTTGTTGGACCAGTTTGGTGGTTGTTGTAACACTGCAGTTCAGTGGTAACGTGGAAAAAGAGGCAGTGAAGTTTCCTCGTATGTGACTGTGTGTGTGAATGTAGAGTGGACTTTGAATCTGAATCAGATGGGAAATGATCACCGGCTGCCACGTTACCTACTTCCTCTGTGGCCGCTGCGCTTTCCCATCTCAGTCTCTGCTCAGAAAATAGTTCCTGTGAGGGTGAGGGGGGGGGTTCTGAGATCACTTCTTTTTCTTCTTATTTCTTTATGTTGTCGTGCCTCAGAAAACCATGTGACCACAAATCTTCCACCCGACATTTTCATATCGATGCTTCAACCCATTTGCACAGAAGGATTGATTTGTTCTCATTTGCAAGACTTGTAAGAAGAAAACAGTGTTTTAGAATTTGTTTTTTTTTCTTTTAAAGCTGTTTTCCTTCACTCTCTTTTACCTACTCTAAGTAAGTAAATAACACGGTAGCTACACTGCGAGGGAGTGTTTTAAATGACAGCAGAGCGAAGCTCCCCTGCAGCTCAGCTACAGACGTTTCAGCACACGTCTTTCTGTAGACTCACGTTGGATGAAGTGTGACACTTATCTTCATCTATGCGGTGCAGCTGGCGGGCCACAGTATGCGCACCTTTCTCTTTTTTGATATACTATTTTTGTTCCCCGTGGGGAATTTCTTTCTCCGCATTTGACCCATCTGGGCTGCTGGACCCAGAGCGGTGGGATGCCGCGGCGCCCAGGGAGCAGGCGGGAGTTTCAGGTGCCTTGCTCAGGGGCACCTCATCCATGGATGTGGACGTGGGGAAGCACTTGTTCAGGCGCTCCCCCCAAACACATCATTGGTACCAGCTGGGGACTGAACTGGCGACCAGCCCAGTTCTCTAGCCAGTACGCCACGGAAGCCCCAGATTTAGTGTGCTAACTTCATTTCAGTGGACTTCATCTGTAGCCACTGCAGACACTTGTTTATAAATGCATCAAACACACATTTAGTTTCATTTTTTAATCCTAATTTGGATCTCAGCTCTTCAGACCCTCATATTGTTGCCTTTTTTTTCTTCTTCTTCTTCTAAGTGCTTTCATGTTTTTGCTCAGAATGCCCTCCATATCTTTGTGCAGCTCTGAGCTCAGAGGGGGCAGGTCACTGGTCTGGAGCAAGCTCTGCCCCAGTGTGGCCTTCAGCCTGGATCCAGACTGGTTTCAGCTGGACCAGTCTCAGATCTCAGCTGTGCTGCTGCGTTACTCAGAGTTCTTTAAAAAAAAAAAAACATGCACAGAGAGAAAGACTTCCTCCTTCAGTTGATGGTCATGTTCAGTACTGCCTCCTCAGCTACAACTAGAAGGTGCGCTAAACTGCTACAGACCTCAGCCAGAGGGGCCCTGGCTTCCACACAGGGACTTTTCTATACGACCATGAAAATGGTTTAAATATGTCAAACTTATACTCTGCCACTGCCCAGCAGCAGTCTGATGAACAGCTACAGGAAGCAAATCAGGTCTTCTAAATTCCAGTTTCTGGATGTGTGTTCCTCTAATTTTCCTGCCTTGGTAGTGAGTTTCCACCTTCCAGCTACCTCACTGCTGCTTTGATCTTCTGTAGTTACCGGCTCCTGCTCCTTTGACTTCTCAAGCCCTGAGATAATCTAAAAAAAGAAAAAGCAATACGTGGCTGTTGGGAGAAGCAGCACAGCCTACTTCCGGTTCTCTCACTCTCTCTAGAGTCTGATGATTTCAGCAGCTCTGGTCTGCTCGTCAGGAAACGTTTTAGGGTTCAGCTCCTCCACCTGGAGTGTTTTTAAAGGCAGTCAACCGGTATCAGTATTCCTCAGAGGTACCAGCCTTGTGAAAGGCTAATGGGAGCTGAAGGAAAAGCTTCGGTGCTTGTTAAGTCAGGGAGTTTATTCCTGCTGTACTCCTGCAAAAAAAAAAAAAAAAAATCAAAAATGAAACATTCAAAATAAAGACATAAAAGCCCTTTTGGTCTTGTAAAACTTCACACAAGAAAACGCTTCGTCTAATGTGGCCTTGGTCTGGTCAACAGTATTACTTTCTATCAATATGACTAATAACTTCAGTCACAGCTGCTGTCGATGAGCAGGTCTGTCTGGATGTGTCATCTGTGCACGTGAGAGCACCGCCAGGGTGCACGTGCGCTGTATGTTTGTGTACATATGCACATTTTAAGACCGCTGAAAGAAAATCTGAGCACAAGTTTTGATTTAATTTAATTGTTTTATGTAATTATATGCTGCAATCCAAAGAATAAATGTGTATTATAATACCTTCATTATTTTCTTTTCTTTTTTTTTAATCATCTGAGCATTAATCTGGTGAAGAAAAATAAAAACATTATATTGAGCTTCTTTGTTCTTTCTTTTGTGCCAGCCTCATTTAATCTACAGAAATGTGTTCATAGGTGGGTAAAGTGCTGGAAACATGTTTTAATCATTTCTGAGAAGTTTCCTCAGTTGTCATGACGATAGATCTACAAGATTACTTCAATCTGAGTGGGATGAGATAATGAAGTGTAAAGCATTAAATAAACGATCAGGATTAAGGGGGTGACATTTCTCTGGTTTTCTTTGTGCACTAACAATGTCAAATCCCAAGTAACTTTTACAACTCTACTTTCAAATTCATTTGTAAATCTCATAATCCCATATTTTATTCCCAAACATACAAAGAGAACATATCAGATGAAACTGACATTTGACCATTTCATGGAAAATATTTCATTTAGACTTTGATGTCAGTAACACAATGTTAAATTAGATCAGCTGTAGTTCTGTTGCCAGCTTAAAATACATGTAGGAATCTGTTGTTTTGTTTTATTAATTACAGAAGAGAAGGAAAACAAAGACGGTGTTACAGGGAAAAAGAAGGAGAAAAGAAAAAGCAGCAGCTGCATCTGTGGAGGACAACAGCCACACAACCTTCAACAAGCCTATGAAAACTGAACCATGATGCCTGAGTTATTAAAGCACAAAAATTATGTGGTTCTGGGATCTTTGCTCACCGTTCTTGTGATCATTTTGACCCCACAGGGTGAGATCTTGCATGGAGCCCCA
>JBAMYA010000018.1:18470838-18488765 GCA_037176975.1 Arrhamphus sclerolepis | reverse complement strand
AAATATCTTGTCTTTGTAGTGTATTCAATTGAATATAGGTTGAAAAGGATTTGCAAATCATGGTATTCTGTTTTTATTACGCTTTACACAACGTCCCAACTTCACTGGAATTGGGATTGTAAGTTTTTCATTACGTTTGCAATAAACTAAATAAACTAAACCATTTTTCTATCATTTTATTTTTGCCCTCATAGATGACTGAAAAAAAAAAAGAGATGTGACATGTGACTTCAGTGCCTCAAACATCTTATCAACTCTTATTATCTCACGTTTCTTAGCATCTTCGTCATGACTTCTACAACGGCTGTACAGTCAAATATTACCGGCTTCACTTTGATAACGTTCTTATTTTTATAACTAAAGAAGACTTCTCTCTGTTGTTGATTTAGGAAACTTAACTAATCTGAGGGAGAAAAAAAAAATCTATTTCCAGTTTTTGTTTTGTTCTTTTTTTTTTCCTTCTAGTGCTGCTGCTCCAGCCTGTCAGTCACTCATAGTGATCATTTGAAACAGCAGGGACTCTAAGCACCACAGTATAATAAAGTGTCATATAAAATTAAAACTGGGGGTGGGTTGGGGGGGTATGTGTTTAGAACACATGGCATACCAATAACAAGCACGGATATACCTAAAAAAAGGAGGGTGATGCATTTTACTTGCAATAATTTGACACATTTGATGTGTCCATGATTAGCATATCTGTTAGTTCCATCCCCGACCATCACACACTCAGAAAATACACAAATATTAAAACTCAATACTTTGGCTAATATTTCACTCATCTTTCACCAATAAAATAGACTCATACTGATACTTTTCTCTCATTTGATGCTTATATGCTCATGCAATGTGAATAGAAATGGATTAGGATACATACAGTATGAATCTGTTTGCACACTTACACATGTAGTATATGTATATACTCACTACACCTTTATCTGTAGTTTCTAAATAGTTTTAGGACCTCCCAACTGACTGATCAGTACTGATGTCAGATTATCTCACAGTGATCAATCGTATAGGCCGATAACACGTAACCAACACCCGATGGCGCTGATGCGCGGGCGTCTGCTTTATATACACTTCTGTCTGCAGTTTTGGCTGCCGCCGACAGGTAAGCAATGTGAGGCTGAGAGGGTTAAAGTCTCAAGTTACAATCTGATATTTCATCTACTTAATTACCACTAAAGTAGTTGCATTACAATACCTTACTTAGAAAAGCATCTATGATATTCATGGAGTTCGACATCTAGTTTGTTATTTTCTATCGGGTAATTTTGAGCAGCGCATTTTAAAAACAATAGTAAAAATACATTTCAAGCCTGAATAAACAAATGAAAATGTATTTCTCTCCAAATTTGAGAAGCTGAAAAATAATAATAATAAAAAATAAAAAAAAAGATGTGAAGTTTTGGAATTTAAAAACATTCACAATTATAAAATTAGAATTTAAAAAAGCAGATATGGACACCAATAAGTTCCTGTTTAGATGTTCGAATGATGATGTTCAGCTTATTTCCTCAGTCAGGGGAGGACTGTTCTGAGTTTTCTTTTCTTCTGCATTATATCTAATCAGCAGCAGCTCACAGACATCATCTCTGTGCTTCTGCATCAGTGGAAAATTGAAATTTCACAAACTGATGAAATGTACAACAAAATCACCTAAAAAGAAATGGTTTAAATTCATATACATTGAGGCTCTTCAGTTGTGTTGTGATCACAGTGCAAGACCCTGAAACTATCTGATTCCCATGCCAAATACAGTGTCATCCTGTCGTTGTTTTCAGAGATAATCTGCTCAAAAGCATCATGTCCTGTCTGACGGCCATCTGTGGAAGATTCAAAACGTCTAAATATAAAACAAAGAAATCAAAAGCACAGAAGATTTGTTTTCAGGAACATTTTCAATCTTCCACAGACTGGAGGACACTTTAAAAAAATAAAAGCTTGTCATTATCATAACATAGTAATAATAGTTATAAGAGCGTAGTAGAGTAGGTTGGTGGTTGGAGGTAGGGTTGGGAGGTATATTAGGGTTGGAGTTAACATGACTTTTGGTCTTTTGTTGGTTTGCTTTTATCTCACTCATTACATTCCTACAAAATCTCCTTGCATATAATGACACCTGCTGGACAGCTCTGACGTCCCCCGCCATCTTCAGTCGTCCTCCAGCGTTTCCGTCTTGATCTCGTTCCCCATGTTGCATCCAGCTCCATCCACCTGGCCGACCGAGGACGGGCTGCTGTGACCCGCTGGAGTCTTCTCCAGAATGACTGGGTCCTGGGTTTCAGACAGCGTGCTAGGAATGCTGGGTTCATCCTGGAGGGAAGGGGAAGGGGGGGACCAGGACACACCGGCCACTCTGGAAGCTTCTGCCTGAGCCACTGCACCTGACACAATCGTACGGCCAGTCAGAGAGGTGCCTCTCTGTGCAGAAACGCCTCCTCTAGCCAGAGCAGAATACCAGTTAGGGAGCAGCGTGGGAACCTAAACGAGCAGAGGACACAGTGACTGGAGGGGTTTCTTTCTCTGGCTTCTCCTGTTAATAGTTTTGAGATGTGGAGAAGTCAGGGTGTACCTGGGTAGGCGAGGACAGGTCAACTCGACTGAAAGAAAACTGCCTGGCGGACGTTTTCTTGTCACATAAAGATACCTCGCAACCCTGTGACAGATTATTCATCAGTCAAATTAATCCAATGTTTTTAAAAAACAACAACAAAAAACTCAGACAAGCAAGCGCATGCAGACTATGATTGTGTACACCTCGTTCACCTGGTCTGGGAAGTCGTTGCCATCCACCTCGTCGCTGATGGACTGACCTCCTGGACTCTGAACCTCGATGCCATGACTCTCCAAGATCGCTGCTTCTTCAAAAACACAAACTTCATCATAGCATATCAACTCTAGACTGGCACCAGTGATGCAGACAAGATGAGAAGCTGCTCTTACATTATATTATATTTAGCAGATGCTTTTATCCAAAGCGACTTACAACAGAGGAAATACAATACAACCAAAGTAATGTAGTAAATTTCAAGTAACTGCAGTTAAGTCAACATTTAGGTGAGTGCAGCTTATAGCTTCTGGTAGCTTGTTCCACCATTGAGGAACCACATGGAGAAAAGTCTCAACTGAGACCTCCTTGTGTGAGAAGAGAGATCAAGGCTAATCGATGTTATTGTGATGAGTGCAACACACAACTCATGGTCACACAAGCAGGTGTGGACCTCGAGAGCACCCTGCAGACGAGTGTCAGCAACTTATGTTTTATTGGGGCAGCAACAGGTAGCTCAGTGAACAGAGGTGTGACGTGGACCCTTCTTCAGCATCTTCTGGATGCTGTAGCGTACAAAGCAATGTGACCGAGAAACCGAAGCAACGTGGTCAGAGAAGGATAACAGGTCATTCACTATTTGCCCTTTTCCACTACCTACTCGGCTCGACTCTACGCCGCCTTAAGGGGTTTCCACTTGGTCATAGTACCGCCTAGTACCTCCTTTTTTCACACCTACTTGGCTGGGGTTCTAACCGAGCTGAAAATAAAACGTCACCAGGATGCAGGCCACTGATTGGCCAGTGAAGTTTTACTTTACCTTTACAACTAAACTTTGATGCGGCGAAAAAAGGCAAGCAAGCTTCCCCATGGTTCAATGAGGACGCCTCAATGTCCTCCAATTTCGCATACGTGACTGGAGTTGTCTCACATAAAGATGTCACTGCATTTCAGGCCACCTTACCCTGAAGGCCCCGCCCACATCGAGGTGGTACTGAACTGTAATGGAAAACGACTGAGACCGAGGCGAGCAGAGTTCAGGTGAGTCGAGCCGAGACAAGTAGGTACGAGGGGAAAAGACACCCAGGTTCTTAGTGACGGTAGTAGAAGCAATGTTTATGTCTATATTGTGGTTGAACTACATCCTGCTGCTGCTGCTGCAGACAGAAAAAACGACTGCACACATGGTTGGTCAAGTCCTGGAGGTCGTGACAGGTACGCTCAAATTTATACAATGATGATCGTGAGGCTGGTTAAAGTACAGTATGTACAGTATCATAACAGCATAACCTGATGTTACAGACAAACACAGAGGTAGACATTACCTATGTTAGCACGCCTCTTGATGTCCTTGCGGCGGTTTGCAAACCAGTTATAGACCTTCAGAGATGTAACTCTCTCCAAATCAGACAGCTTCTTTCCTGTAAAGCACACAGATCAGATCGGTGGACTACTCTGTCTGTCGTCTACTTCAGTTGCTGGTTTTGAAAACTCACTTGAAGAAAGGTTCTTAAACATTACTCCAACTTGACCCAAGATTCAAAGAATGGGTAATAATTTTCAAAACTGGGGTGCTTTCCTTTCTGAAACCTTTAATTAAGTAACCGGAAATTAACATTATACCTGGTTTTTGAATGACAGCGTTGCAGGCAGTGGCAATCTCTTCTCTCTTGGCTTCATCAGGATACTGGTTATCGCTGAAGTAGCTGCATATGCGCACACACAATACTCAGTGTCAAATTCAATTTCCTATCCAGAGCCTTGCCGTTACATCTGCCTCAACCCTCTCTGGGCTCAGCTCTCCTCTTCCTCCTCACCTCTCCATGACAGCCAGACACTCCTTCCTCCAGGTGAACCTGCTGCCTCGTCTCAGACGGAAGCCTCCAGGGGCCGAGGTGAATGGAGGCGGGGTTTGGTGCCAGTCCATCACGTCTTCCAGAGCCAATGGAGCTGCCCGCATGGCAAGAGTGGCACCTGGAGATGGGAACACTGCTGAGAATTGATAACCCAAGTTGACAGAATATTGTTACTGTTCGGTCAAATCTGTTTTTACACCTGTAAACACAGACATAAAAATTAAGCAGGGACTACACTTTAATTTTCTTCCAAAAGATTTATTCCAACTCTAAAAATATTTGTACACTCATGGCTAAAAAACTGAATGAAACGATCAGACATGAATAATCAGGGAAGCACACTCATTTCTGAAATGTTGTTTCTGCAAGAGAAGCGAAGCCTGATGGTGGAAGAGGGTATTACCAGGGTTGGTCTTCTCCAGCTGGTACCAGCGGAAGAAGGCTCGTTTCTTCTGCTCGCTGAGGTCTGATCCCTGCTGTAGGAGCCAGTGGGAGATCCGGCTCTGACTGATCCCTGCAGAAAAGCACCCTCTGTCACTTCGTGGACTTGATTCTTGCCTTCTGCTGGTGTCTTTGCAGGTTGGTACTCACCTGTTACCTGAGCGACCACAGCCTGGGAGATCCGTCTGTTCGCCAGGAAAGACTTGATCTCCTCTTTGATCACTGCACTGTCTCTCCTACAAATATATACACAAATATTGCTGAATCTCCAACATTACCAGTGTGACAGCATGAGTGAGTATACCGCGTCTAATAGCCAGATGTTCCAGATAAAAAACATGTATGACTGAAAGAGTAGGGCAACCAGAGCTTGCATCTTGCTGTAATATTTCCTTGCTCTGCCTCTGCTATGATTTCATCTTCAAATCAATACCGCTTTGACTGCTGCCGTCCGTCTGCAGATTACTAATGAAACGACAGTGCATGTGTGCGTTTGTGCACATCGTGTTCATCAGGCTGTAATCCTCAAAGCATATTCAGATTCACTGGAGCTGCAGGCTGACTTCACGGCAATCAGCACCTCTTCTTCAGTTGTCTGCTGCATGTAATGCCAGCAGGTTTAACATCCATATGTACGTTTGTGAATTATTCATCACATTTGTCACATTGTACTATTATGTAGAATTTAATCGATGATTAAATATACATTTGGCTGGTAGTAAGTCACTTTGCACCAGGTCATATTGTTCTCTATAGTAACACAGTGAGCAGGACAGCACTATTTGATTACATACATGCTCTTTATCAGGCTACATGTTACATAGTGAAGCTAAAAGAGGGCCACTGAATTTAAAATACACTAAATGGAGTATTTTACTAGAATAGTCTAATCATGTTTTTTCTTCTTTTTTGTTTGTCATTCATCTTTCTAAACTCCTTAAATTGTGATTGCTATAAAAAGCAGCAGCTGTGTGGAACAGTCGTGCACCAGGATAGCTGCTCTTTAATGTGACTTTAAGAGGATGAACGTCTAAAGATGCATATTTTCCAGCACCAGGTGATATTTGGTCCGTTTGCCACTTTAGGTTGACCCTCTCTGATTGTCTCCAAATAAGCCTAAATGGGCCAATATAAAGGCCATATGTACATAAGTTGCAGATAAGGCACCTGCAACACACACAGCTAACTGATCACTTATGAGCCCCCATCTTACACATGGAGCATATGATTGGTTGATTGATTGTTTTGTTTTTTTAAAGGGACAATGCACATAATAAAGTATGCCAGAATTAGCCAAAAAGGCTGGTTTTCATCTGCAATCTTCTTCTTGCTCTTGTAAGTTCTGGTGCACCCTACAACTGACCTTGAAAGATTTGACCTTGACATTGCCATTTCTGGTCTGGACTTACCTCATCAAGTCCTCCACCCTATCATCAACATCGATGTCCTCTTCACTGGCTTCAAACCCGTATGCTGGTGCAGTCACGCCGCCACTAACCACAGCAAGAGGAAAGCGGGGAGGTGAAAGCTTCCCATTGGTGACGGCGACTAGACCATTTTGAGCAACTGCTGCTGCTATCGTACTTGGTGAGGCTGGAACCGGCAGAGGTGGGGAGGTGGTGTCAAAGTTGTTACTAGGGGACAGCGAGAGTCGGTTGTTGGCGAAACTTGTTTGAGTAGAGGTGGAAGTCATGGATGAAGAGGCGAAGACAGTGCTGGAAGAAGACAGGTAAGACGACGGTGGCAAGTAGGAAGGTTTATGGCCCAGCCTGCGTCCATGCTGCCGGTCCAGGTGGTCAAGGGTGTCCAGAGCATGGAGGACCTCCGCCTGTGTGATCCCTGTCCGTCGAAGCCTCTGGAGGAGGTCAATCTGCTCGATGGTGAAGCGAGGCTCCTCACTCTGCTGGAACATCCTAGAGAATATCATAATAAAGCTATTGGAAGCTATCTGAATCCATGAAGGTCATTTGACAGCTGTTGTTAAACATGAATCTGAATAGTAGGATTTTAATTTGTCACTTCATAATTTTTTCTCTCTGTGTTACGGTTATTGAGTTTTTTCCTCTTCTTCACGTTTTCAACTTGTCAAGACTTGATTTGTTGCAAATTAGATTATGTGTCATCTTACGTGTTTGGACAAGTTTTACCTTGATTCACTAGCTCTGAATAAAGTCTCTGACAACAACTAGTATCACTAGAAAATAAAGGAGCAGGTCTGTTGTAATCCCTGTGAAGGAGCTCTTTGGAAGGAAAGTGCAAAAGAGAAAGCGTTCTGATACTCAGAATTACGAGTAGATTTACATGAACTTGTTATTCAGACCTTTTTTGTTTTCCTTTGTTGGTTTATTTCTTTGGCTGATCATATTTGGGTTCAGTAGAAAATAATCTGCATCACTGATACCTCTGCTGCATGACCTAGGCTGAGTTTCATCAGATAGCTGCAGATCTTGCTGTGCTCTCTCCGTATTCAGTCATCTCGCTCTATTGTTTCCTTTCCAACGCTGAATTCAGAGTCCTCTATCACACATGAAGGGGAAACACTTCTGTCCAGGCTTTTTATAGACCTTCCTGTGTAAGCTGCAAGCTCTGCTGCTTTCTCTGTATTTATGAACAATCAGTATACTGCATAATGAAAAGCCTCCAGTTTAATGCTGATTGATTCGAGTTTGGCTCATTCACGCCTTTCGTCAGCCCATTCAGCATCACATATCTGGAAAAACACCGTCAGTGAAACAATCAGAACAAAGAAAAATGGCAGAACAGTCACATCTCTCAGCATCCTGCATTCAGATTTACAAACTGAATGCACACATACACACATACCTCCTTCAACACTGCTCAGCAGCTGCTATCCAGATATGAAGTACATTCCTCCAGATTCAATTAGGCTTTCATTTTAGAGGAGATATTTTCAAACCCAGTAATCATGTTATGTTATGCAAATGGTCCAGTTCAGTATGAGGTCTCACATTCTAAGATTTCAAACAAAAGACATCCCAACCTGGATGGGGTTTACGCACACTAAATTGCCTTTGTTTTCGATATGCCATATATCTTTGAACACACAGTGAACTGCCCTGTTATTAGCAAAAATTCTGGTCTGAGAGAGGAGGTGGAGCAAGACAGGAAGATAAAGAGAAATAAGAGATAACACATCTGCGTTGGTGCTTTTCTTCCTGGTGCAGAGAGGAAAAACAGGCAACATCAGGAAATCAAAGTCAGCAGGCATATAGATACAAGAGAGGGAGACAGAGGGCGAGTGTGCTTATGTGTGTTTGTGTGTACGTGCACGTCTTGGGAAAAGTGCCAAGAAAAATTTACATCTCAGGCAGCCAAGCTTCATACTTTCTGTCCCTGCTGCAGAGGATGACTCATGGTGTAGCAAGTTAGACTGACAGAAACAATTAATACAGGGCTGCAAAAAGGTTATCTCAGTTATAAACATTTGATTTGACTTTTGATGAACAATAAATTAGTCTTTCTTGAGTATGAAATATTTTGTTGCACATCAACATTGACATCTTTCTATATTAGTTTATGAAACTGATAAAAGATGGAAAAGCATGGTTATAAGGAACTGGGATTTAACTAAGCAAACACGTTAGCGCTGCAGTCATTCATGTTTCAACTGGAAACAATTTATTTAATCTCAATCAACCGAGGGGACGGCTGAAACTGCTTAGACTGGATTAACAACTGTCCAATATTAAAACCATTGTCTAATTGTGATGTAGAATCACCCTTTTGATTCCTAAATGAAGAAACGAAAGTGATGAACTCAGACCAGTGTCTAATCATGAAAGTAGGACCATTTCAACGTGCAAAAAAATAAAGAGAACTCAGTTTATTAAGACTAAACTGCTACATATGACTGAGGGTAATAATTAATAATAAAAACAATAATAAAAGAGGATTTGATTTTCTAGTGATGATCTATACTGATGTATTATGGTTTGGGATTGTTTAAACTGGTCTAATTTCATAAACTTTATGCCCACAAAATGAGGTCAGTAGACCCGCTGATTAAACTGAATGGCCAAACTTATTTGTTTCTTCCCTGATGACACGACTATATTCCAAGATGAAAATGTCAGGACTCATTGGACTCGAACGTGTGAAAGAGATTCAGGAAGCACAAGACACCATTTTAAACACATGGATTAGCCAACACATAGACCAGATCGGTTGTGCTAAAGAGATGTGACGCTCCCACCATCACTGTGAAGCCTTGGAGAAAAATGAGTGCAACTCTGGAAGGAAATAAAAGCTGTGGCATTGGAAAGCGAAAAGCGGTCCAAGACAATCTTAAAGAGTTTTAAACTGCTTCTGTTTTAAACTGCTTCTGTACTTGTTCAGTTTTCCAACTGAAGTTGAAATGTTCAATTAAAGTTTAATAGTGCATACATACATATGTATTGTTGTTTTTTGTGGTAAATCTAGTATAATCGTTTTATAATCATTTTTACATGATTTAATGAACAATTTCTGTTCAAAACAAATTCTTTGAGGCCTGGTGAGCACTGGTCAAAGCAATGGGGGTAGGGGTTGTCTGAGGCAACGTTCATCCTTTGTTTGAGGCAAGCCAAACTAAAACGGCATTATGAAAGTGTGTTCCAATGTGACGTTATCAAGTCCAAGAAGAAAAGCCTGGACTGCAGCTGAAATGTTTTCACACATCCAAACTTCAATCGGTGTTTTGTGGATTTTGGAATATTGCTGACTTTTCTCCTGCAGAAAAATGGGGATTGGAGGGGGGGCTTCTTGGGTGGCCTTAGATCTGACGAGCCATGGCACCCCATCATATACCTTTTGGACTGACATTCCCAATCTTGACGCTGTTTTTGCCTTGAAGTTGTTGAGCGCACTAACAACTATGAGGACTACAACAAGTCTGTGCAGATTTAAACAACGTCCAACTTAAGTCCACAACATTATAAACATGTCACTTCCAGCTCTGAGGAAAAGAAGCAGACAAGAAGAATTTTCAGGAATTAAACGAGGCAGGAAACCAAGCAATATGTGGAAAAAAAACAACCCCGCCAGTTTTAGGTTGAAGCTTTATTTTTTTCCCCATATTGATCAGGGATGATGAGCCACTAAAATAAAAAATGTTATACTAGTATCTAGCTGTTTCTAATCCTCAAACTTTTTTATTTTTAAATGTACACTCTATGGTCTTCTTTCAACAGATGTTGGCAGCTGTGCAAAACTTTGTCACCAAACCAGTGAGAGGCGCAATGAGAAGCTCGTTTAGAAAGTGAGCAAGAAAGGTCAGAGTCTGCAGGGATGAGCGGTACTGCACAACAAGATGTTTGGGAAGCAGTGTGAGGATTACATGAAAACACACACACAATTTTACTTTGACATTAGGACAAAAAAAAAAATACATCAATGAGACAGTAAAAGCCAGTTAATGAACTTGACCTCTGACTGCCCAGTGGCATGACCTCACAAACACACTCCCCAGAGGATTACATCATAATCGAGCAGAATTTAAATAAATACTTTTTTTCTTTTTTTTTTTAAAGTATCCAGCTGTTTTGAATCCTCAACCCTCCCTGACAGACTACAAACACTTGGCACTAATGGGAATCTCTGTGTTTGACTTCTGTAGGAAAAAATTCCCAGGACTGCTGAACTTAAGAAAACTGCTGGTTGTTAAAGGATAACTTTACTACAGTGTGTGAACCCGGTGAACTGCTCCAGCTCCCAACCAGACGTGGCATGAACTCCGTCCTGCAGATGTGCCAACGGAACATTCAACCTGGACTCGGAACCGAAACGCAAATGCGAATATTAAAAACAGCAGCTGGATAAAGTGGCATGAGACTGCACTCTGGCAAGCATAAAGTTTTCTATCTGGAGGTTATACAGAGTTTTAGGCCTTTTTTCTATTTAAACAATAAAAAAACACGGATTATTTAACTATATCTGCCCAATAATAAACGTTCTTCGGACTTTTGACATGTAAAGGGAAAACACACACCAATCTGACGTGTAGCTCTCAAACTACCCCATTTTAAACGCAATAAAATAGTACAGCGTAAATCTGTTCAGCTTAATTATCATTTCTACTACACAGCTTGGCTTTTCGGGCTGGAATTTCAGACGAAGTAAAAAAAAAAAAAAAAAAGAAGAAGACAGAGAGAAAAGAAAAGAAAAAGAAGAAAAGAAAGAAAGAAAAGTTGACATCGTGTTTGACTGAGTATTTGTACTGCAATCCAGCCGAGTAAAAGCACAACTCTGCATTACTGACACAAGACAGTTGAAGAGTCGTGAAACTAAACCGCCAAGGAAACCGCTGCTGCTTCGGCATTTCTTAATGGAGTTTGGTTTTATCAGTATGCAGAGAAAAGGGAAACGCGCCGGGCTAGCAGGAGCGAGCTGCAAGGCTTACCTTATTCCAGTCCGAGAGCCTCCGCAGGGGATTGTTTTATCATATATCCACCGCCTTGGGGGCGCAGGGACACACGGACGCTGACAGTTTTCCCAAAATGTCTCCCTGCTTCTAATTGGGCTTCAATCCGCCGTCAGACAGATTTGCCTTTTGTCCAGCAGACGGGCGCCATGTTGATACAATGACGCAAGGGCCGATGGGAGTCGTAGTTCACGTAGTTAAACTGCAAGTGCACAAGAATGTCAAACCCTTAAAGCCTGTGTGGTCACAGATTTCGAAACCCTTCGTGCAAGACTTTTAATTATTTTAAGAAGGAAACTGACCCCCCCTCCCGCGCATCATTTCTTGAAGTGGAAAGATGTGTCGTATTTCTTGAAGTTGGAGCAGGGTCCGACTCAATTCCTTCCCTAGTTCCTATAGACTATATGGCACGAGAAACCTTCTTACCGATCGATTTCAACAAGCTTTATTGGCATGACTGTAGATCAATAGTATTGGTAAAGCTTTAACACATTTACAAATCAGGTATAATAATAAACTAAGTCATGAAAGTATGGAAAAACAAAAACAAACAAAACAAATAAAATATAATAAAACCAAGAAAGAAAAAAGAAAAAAAAACACAAAAATATATACATATATAGCCTACATTGGATTAGGTAGTTCAGATAATAATGTATTCATTAATTGAGGAATGGAACAAAATGAACACAGAAAAAAATGAAAGTGCAGATTGTGAGTTACAAGGACTGTAAATATGTACAGGTGTGTCAGGGGTTGTGATGGTTGTCCCTCAGGCTGTGGCATAATCTGACAGATTTAGCTGCTGCTAAGCTGCTGACTCTGTTCTCTCCAAGGATGTGTTGCATTTTAGTTTGATCAGGCAGAGAATCAAAGTCAGTAACTTTCTGTTTTATGACTGACTGACTGACAGACAGAACATTAATCACAGAAGGGAAATTCAAAATTTTGGAGAGGAACTCAGCTCTGATCTGTTTATATTTGCTGCAGTGTGTGTCAGGAAGTGTGTCTCTGTCTCCACTTGTCTGTGTGGACAGAGCTGACACAACCTGTCCACTCTGGACAGCAGGTCTGGCTGTGTCTGTCTGTCTCTGTGGCTAAACTGTGGTCACTGAGTCTGGACATGGTCAAAGTCTTTCTCATCAGTCGTGGTGCTCAGATATTCTGCCACCATGGACTGTCTGTTCAGAGCCAGGTTTAAGTTTCCTGTGGACGTGACACATAGTCCTACGTGTAGTCGTGTGTGTTCCACCTCACGAGAGCCCAGGAAACCCAGAAAAACCTGGTTTGGTCTTCCTGACCCCTGTGTTGTTTCTGGAATGGCATAATTTGGGTTTTGTCCAGATTAACTGTCAGGGTCCAGGTCTGACAGAAGATTTGCAGATGATCCAGTTGCTGCTAGTGCTCCTGTTGATGGAGCCAGCAGTATGAGATCATCTGCAAAAAACAGGTATTTAATCTGTGTGTCCAGTGAGACCAGGGACATGAGATCGTTCTAGTGTTCATTTAAACAGCACATTTCATATGTGTGTACATAGTTTTAATGATGTCATAGACCTTCCCCTCAAAACTCTTTTCAATTAATTCTAGAAACAGACCATCATGCCAAACTGAGTCACTTTTCAGAGATCTACAAAGCAGAAGATTTTCTCTTTGTTTTGGTGGACGTGTTTATTAATGATGGTATGAAGGGTGTAGATATGGTCTGTTATTCTATGTTTGGGCGTGAATCCTATCTGGCTCTTGCTCAGGACATCATGTTCTCTGAGGAAGTCTTGCAGTTGGCTGTTTAGGATTCTGCAGAACTACTTCTCCAGGTTTCTGCTGACACAGATGACTCAGTAATTGTTTGAATCAAATTTGTTTCCACTTTTAAATATTGGTGTGATGATTCCTTCACTCGAGAGGTCAGGGAAATGTTCAACATCCTTTTTGTCCAACTTCTAATGTTGAACAAAGTTTGAAACTGTTTCATCTCCATCAGTGATTAATGGCCCACGTTTTAAATTATTTGGTTTTTTTTTGTTAACAACTTTGTAGTTTTTGTACCCTAATGTAATTAATCTTTGTAGTTTGATGTTATGAAATCTCATTCTGGTTCATTTTGATTGGCTGTGTTGACAGCTCTCACACACATGACTACGTGTCACCATGGCAACATGAGTTGAATTAATTGGTTTGTACCTAAATACCATGTTTTAATCTTTAGGTTTTAGGAAAAGTAGCAAGTATTTTCAAGTCAATAGGTTCAAGTCCAAATCAAGTCACAAGTCACTGAAAAGTCCAAGTCAGGTTGCAGGTGTTTTAACATTTTGTTGAATCTAAAGTCATTAATTAACGGCTCGAGTCTGACTTGAGCCCCAAGTTATGTGACTGGAGTCTGTATGTTTATATCCGAGTGTATGTAAACTTCTGACTTTACTCATTATTCTGGCATGTAGCAAATAGAAATAATTTTGGTAATCCTAACTCACTTAAAACAGGATAAGTTTGTTGGACAGTGAGACAGTTCTTTTTAAAATGTAAACTTCTAGTTTCCACGTTGTATCTTTATCTCCACCCATCTTCATGTTGGATTGCAATTTTCAGACTTCCATTTCTCAAGTCCAGGAATTCTTTCAAATAAAATTTATATTTATGCTTCTTTTTTTTTTTTTTTTTTTACATGTAATTTGAAAAAGGTGTATTTGAGAGTAAGAATTACTGTATAAATCCTCATACTATTTAATTCTTTTATAGTCACTCCACATCAACTCAGAAGAAGTAAGTCAATTTTATCAACAAAGTCTCCATATAAATGGATTTGCCAACAACACACTGCCATTTTGGTGATTTAGCTGTTGGTAGGGGTGGGCGATACTGCACATTTTGGTATCAATCTAATATGAGTACTGTTACCAATACTGATACTAATACTTTTATGTGATTATCAAGTGTAGTTATGAAGTTCTTCAAATCCTTCTGTTCAACCAAAGATGTTGTAGGTCCTTCATGATCAACTCAGTGGTGCTCCCTGGTATATCCATGGCTATTTATTGATAAGAAATGTGATATTAAAAAAAAAAACAAAAAAAAAAACAAACTAAGATAATTAACTGTATGACCTATAACAGAATAAACAACAGAATGTCTGATTAGTAATTCCAAAGTAAAGTAGATAAATGGAACATGAAAATCAATTTTTTTATCTTAACTATAGTATGCATATGCACCCTATAAACGTCTATATATCCACTATGATTTTTAGTATGCCCATGTACGTTTCTTTGTCTTTGCGACAGCTGTTTTAATTTATTTTGTCGCGTTTGAACGCGTTGATGCAGTTTCTAACAGTGGCCACTAGAGGGCACGATTCTACAGGACGAAGATGGCATCTCTTCTTCATAAGAGACTTTGCATTTGGTTCTGGTGGACTGAAGTTTCAGCAGTCTACCAGGGCCAAATTGAAAGGAGAGATGAACACTCCTTACTTTTGTGGCTTAGAAAGAATAAAAATAAATAAATAAACAGAAGAAAAAAATGCAATTGATGTACTTGTAATAAATGATGTTGAATAGATTAGAAACATCTGTCTGACGTCGTCCACAGACTTTATTAAAGTGTATACTTGTCATCCTTCTGGAAAGAGAAATCTGATGATCTTTTTCAAAGTATTAAGCATCACATACCTACAATCACTACTGATTTCAAGAATCTGTGATTCTACAACTGAACTATGTGAACTGGATAATGCAATCAAAAGTCTTTCTTTAGGACAGTCCTGAAGTTTCTATGAATGCTTTTGGAAAGAAATATAAGAAGTTAGTCCTTGCTATCTTGCTATATGTGAATGCTTCACAAGCAAAACCACAACACTAACAATAAAGCAAGGATTCATAACCCTTATCCCTAAAAAAAAAATTCTATATGCATCATATATATATATATATATATATATATATATTTATACACACACACATATACATATATATGTACACAGAATCTGAGAGCTATTATACTGTTTAATGTGGATTACAAATTTGTCCACATTATGGCCAGCAGGCTCAAAGAAGGGATGGTACAGATCATTAGTGAAACTAAATAAAGAGTTTTTTAATTTTAAATGGTATCTATCATCCTGATTTTTCACTTGAAATCTATTGCTTATGTTAACTTATCACCATTTACAATCTGAACACGGATAAAATCAAGACAATTGTAAAATGATAACACTGTTAGATTTTTTTATTTTTAGGAAAATGTAAATCAATCTTACAGTAAAAAACATGAATTACTTACAACTAAAGATTATGCACAGTACTGACATGTAGAAACAGCAGGCAGATGTGTGTGTGTTCAAGAGGGAACCCAGATGTTGCCGTGGGTGTCGGGCGCCTGAGTGTACGGAATATTCCACATCCACGGCTGGTCTGAAAGCAGAGAGCAAAAAGAGGTAACTACATTTAAATCAACACTTTAACAATATAACATTAACCAGTTCATGTTCTGGATACAATGGCAACATTTGTTCATGCTTGCAGCTTAGATTAAAGCTAAAAAATCTGTTTTTCTTTGTTTCCTGTTTAGTTTCATTTTGAAATCATAAATTAACATAAAAAAGAGATAAGACTCAGTTCAAATATTCCTGATAAGAGGAAAAAAAAATTTGTCAAATGTAAATTTTAAACAAGGTCTCAGAGAAAAGATAAAATAGAACATGGTGTCTGGAAATATGCAGAACAGTTGAGACTTTTGTTCTTGCTAGGTGGGAAAAACTGTAGAATGAAAGATTCCGGAGATCATTTATGCAATTTTTTTTTGTTTTTTTGTCAGGACAAAGGAAAAAACAAACAAAAAAAAAAACTACTGCTTCATACAATTAACTGTAAACATTGGACGAACTGTTCGGTCCAGAGGCGAAACAAAGCTGTCAAAGCCAACAGCAGTTGTCATGGATGTAATATGTAACCACAGATGAAGAAAACAGTATTGTACCAGGCTGTGAAAATGTTTAATTCTAATGCAAAGTTGGCACTTTTAACATGTTGTGGAACCAGCACCTAGTGGCCAGTGGAGGAACTACAACAACACATACTTCCAAAATGAGCTTCAGTTTGCCACTTGGTTCATACTAAGGTCTGTTGTGTCATTGCATATTCAAACATCTGCTCTTCACCAGCTCTAAAAATGAGGTAAATACCACCTCATTCTCAACATGGCATCTTCATTGGCCACTAAAGTGCAGAGCACCACAAGTATACTTCTATATAGACTTCCCACGTTAACGTACCTTTTGGAGAGTAGCTTGTAGGTGGGAGGTCAAATGGCACCAGGAAACCAGGGGTGGATGACGAGACAGGAAATGGATTTTTATCAACTGGGAATGTCTTCATGTTCTACAAGAAAACAACGATGAACACCAGCTCTGAGCAGCAACATGCACCTGCATCAACACACCAACTCTGTGGTGAACAAACACTTGAGTTTCAACGCTTCCTGAATCAGACAAGGTGGAGTAACGGCATCAGCGTGTCTGCGCGTGGTACTTACAAAGGCAGATGGGACGTAGAGGACCCCCAGCTCATATGAACGCACCATTATCTGAGTGTTGTTCTTCTCCAGAGCACCCCACGCTGCCTTGGACAGGTTTGCACTAGAGCACAAGCAAAAGCTTTAATACAGGCACACATGCATGTTTTGTCGAGGAAAAAATATTATAAGAATTTTGTTGCTCACTGACTATTCAATGGAAATGAACCACGATAAAAGAACATAAATTAGAGGCAGTGTGTGATTACACACACACACATACACACCTTGTGACAAGGAACCAGGCAAGTTGTGTGAAATCTGGAGATGCTCTCATGTATGTCTTAATGTGTGGCATGGCGTGACTCCTGCCCGTCGCGTTTGCCTTCCAGCGGCTAAAGACAAACACAAGAACACAAGCGCACATTAGTCCTTGGAGGTGCTCAGTTTAGCCTGGAGGAAAGTAGTTTTGATGATGTTTTGTAGACAACGCTACACTTGTATGTCAATCTCTTAAAACTTTAATGCTGTAACATTTGTGCAGTGATACAGGCTCATAAATGTAAAGCACACTTTTAGAATAAATGTCTAGACTTGTTAAATAATTTCATGCATCAATAAAAATCAATACATGAAGCATCCCTCTTTGTAATTAAATTAGGAGGTTGCTTCCCTCATCCAGCATCCTTTTCATTTAAAAGCTGGCTGGTTATCAAATCAAACTTTATCTATGAAGCGCTTTTCATGCCCCAAGGCAACACAAAGTGCTTTACATAATAAATGAATAAATGTATATAGATATATTGTAAAAAAGAAAATAATAATAAAAACACATAAAAGCCATCACACACCAAAAAATGTATTAATTATGTCGGAAGGGGGGGGGGGGGGGGGGGGGGGGGGGGGGGGGGGGGGGGGGGGGGGGGGGGGG
>JBAMYA010000018.1:18450035-18470738 GCA_037176975.1 Arrhamphus sclerolepis | reverse complement strand
TCTATCTATCTATCTATCTATCTATCTATCTATCTATCTATCTATCTATCTATCTATCTATCTATCTATCTATTACACGTTTTTATTCAACATTAAAGATTCTAACTCAGTTAACTCTATTTTTTTAATGATAAATTTACGTGGTCACAGCGCCCCCAACACTAACATTTCCTCTCAGCTCCCAGGGAGTTTGTGAAAATAAATTAATCAGAAGGTTTGGAAACATGGAAGACGTACAACGCTCCGCCAATTATGAGTCTATAAATTTTCATCCTTTAGTTTCATGCGTCATCACCACCAATGAGCAGCGAGGCTGATACTCAGTTGCTTTAAGTCTCTCCTTTAGAGGCAGGAATGTAAATCCAGAGGGATTAGTGAGAACACATTGGGTAGTAAACCCTTCAGCAGCTCTCCAAGGGGTCTCTGCCTCAGTGCGTAAAGTTAGGGAAGGGGCTCCGGACGCACTGCGCAGCACCATTATCCCGCAGACTCCATGTGCGTCACCTCTGCGGGAAGCTTGACAACGATTTCTGATATTTTCGTAGCGCTACCCACGCGGGTCACTGACAGATGAAAACAGTGGCGTTTCGCCTGCGTTGAGGCGCTTCACTTGAACAAATCATCAGTCCCGGGGCGCAACAGGAGGACATGGGTCAACTTAATGGTGCGACTCTTTTACCATTTGGTGCTATCTGTGTTGTTTTCCTGTGGGAGTCTGGTGCCAGCTCTATCAGAACAACGCTTGAAGTGGACACATCGAGGTAAGAATTTGAGTACCGAATGCTATAAAATCTTTTTGCGTGCCGATTAAGCCGTGTCGGTCTAATTTATACCGACTTTCATCAAGGATGTGACGTTTAGCGACTGTTCATTCATCATTATGAAATAAAACTCCACGAAGGGCCAAAACAAACAGTTTAACATCGCCCCCGTTTGTAAATTTTTCATCTTAAACCACAACTTGAGTGCAGTTTACTTATGATAAACTGTGGGTTTATGGATGAATGTGAGACTAAAGTCCTGCAAATGTCTGGGCAGCATCCACTCACTGAATTAGTTTCACAGAACAAGCACTTCACTGTCAGATTAGCTCACGGAGCCAGAAGCTGTGATAGAGTTTAGTCCATGTTTTACTGGTTTTCCTGCTCTATACAGCCAGTCAGTCAGTGAGAGGGCTGTCAGAGAGGAGTCCCCTGGATGAACCACCGTTGCGCGTCTAATCTGATCTGATTTGCGAAGAAATGCGGGAAGCAAACCTCCAAACTCAGCGCAGGGAACCAGAGGCTGCTGCTGCTTAGACATAACATGACAGATGCTGTTAAGGTGCCCAGAGAGAGCAGGTCAGGAGGTGAGGAGAGGATGTGCGGAGCACATGCTCCTAATATCCACGGGAGGAAAGAGGAGACCAGTGAGGCGCAGACCCCTGAACATCAAGTGAAGCTCTCGATAATGAACCTCTGAAGTGTACCTGCAGATTCAGGTTTTCTGGGTCTGGGTTGAACTCACTGGTTTCTGTTACAGTGAGATGAAGCCATCTATCACTGTGATGGATTACTTTCCAAGGAGCTGCGTTAATAATGGCTGTAAAACTATACACACAACCGAAATCTTGGCTGTCATTGTTAACAGTTATTCTAGACTGGTGGTCATTAGTTTGGATTATGTCATGTTTTTCAGTTCAAATCCACAAAGGCTCAGGGTGACAGATCAGAAACACCTCAGGAATATCAAGGATATTACACTGGCAAGAGGCAGAGATTGGTTTTTCTTGTTAATTTTTATGTCAGTTTCAAAGCCAAAACATGTCAGTATTAATTCTTTTACAAACTAATTTAAGTGATCTGTATAAAAAAATCATATTCTTGCTCCAGCTGAGTAATAATTCATATTCAGAGTGCTGACTGTTTCTGGGACAGGCTGATTCCACATTCAGCAACCAACTGAGAATGAAAAAAAAGAAGTATCACTTTTGCAGCAATGCTTGCATTGTCACAAACCATTGAAAATACATGTTCATTTATCTATTTTTAATTCCCCAAATAGAAATTACCACACTGGAAAACCTCATGTTGTTCAAAAATTGCTTTTAAAAAACAATGGCTGTGTCAACCAAAGGTCCTGTTTTATGAGGAAGCTCAGCTCAACATACTGAATAGGAGGGTGATGCTAAATGTACTAATGGTCATCTCTGTCACCTCTGTTATGAATGTGTATTTTTAATAGTGCTGGAAGAGTGTCCGCCTCCATCACATCTGTTCTTGTTCCCTTGTGTGATCTTTTTCTCAGGACAGAGTGTCCAGACAATAAAATCTTGACTGTGGAGTATCCTTGTGTCAGAGCTGGGGGGAAGAACGGCACTTGCTTCAGGTAAGCCCCGAAAATGCCCCCTGAGATTTCTCATTTGCCTTATGTACCTGTCACTGAGCTGAACGAAAGGTACTTACTGTGTTTTACAGTGCTGAATGCAGTGCATTTTTATCTATTCAGCTCACCAACTTTGCCAGGAAAGTGATTTAGTGGATGATGGTTTGGTTGATGACTATTCAGAGGTTATGGAAAGGTTTGAGCAACCACTAAACCACCCTGCTGTGTCATTTCCACGTATCCCAATATATTTTCCTAACAAAATTGAAGGTACCCCCTCAGGAGAGAAAAATAATTTCCTGTACGCCATCATTCAGAAACTGAAGGATCTTCTGTGAGGATTAAGTCTCCAAATGTGTCACCATTTGTCAACCTCAGAGGTACCCTATTAGATATTTTTTAAACATACTTTTCTCTGTGATAAACTTTACCACCGAAGAGCTGAATGTTTTATTTTTCTTTTAGTTTTCTTCCCTTGTTTTACAGTTTTCATTTGAGTTGAACTGATTTCCACCAGATTGACTCTTAAATCAGCAAAACAGGACTTGAATTTTCTTCGCTTTGGTCCAGAGTTCAAAAATATTTAAGCAAGGTGCTCCCCTCGGGGATTCAGTCCTTCATTACAGCCTAAAAAGCAGAAGTCTGACAGGGGAAGATACGGTTATTCATCTGTATTGCACCACATCCATTCAGAGGAAAAGCAGACTTGTAATAGTAATTGCCAACACCATATTTTGTTTGAACTATTGAATCATCAGTGAAGAGGCTGCTTTTTATATAATTCAAAGAAGGGAAAACAGACGCAATGGGAATATTGGGCAATGATTTAAAAGTATACAGGACGAATTGGAGAAATTGGTTCCTTTCCTTCTTTGTTTTCTTTATTACATACAGTCTCCGGGGGTTTTAATGTAAAAAAAAAAAAGTCTGATATTAGATCAACATTATGAGGCAGTAAAAGAAACATATGAAATAAGACATGATGGACATTATAGGACAGATTTTAAGACTTTCAGCTTATGATACATAACATACAATGAGAAACTCAATAAAAAATCCCTCATTTTGACAAAAAGATAAGCTTCTTACGAAGGCAAACTTTGTCTTGGATTTTGTGTGTTGGCGTAAGAAAATCCTTGAATAAATGAGGAACCAAAACTGGTGTGATGCCAGACCATGTGATCTGTTTACTGTCAAGGCTAGACAGTAACAGGCTCTGTGTCTTGTTTCATTGTTGGCTCTGCATGAGATGTGCAGAGCTGGAGGACCTGGATTAGATGAGGTTGTATTTTCCTAGCCATATTTCCTTTGTGCTCTCTTCAACACAGACCTGATCAAATAGATTTCGCAGATGACTTCGGGGGGAGGCCAGAGTCATCTGTTGCGTGTGTACAAAAATATTTCTAACTTTCTATCCAGTTTTAGTGGGGCCAGAAATGCACAGCGAGTCCACCGCCACATATTTCCATCTGCTTGGATAGATTTTAAGTGAGGCTTCTGACATATCTTTTTTCCTTCCTTCCTTCCTTCCTTCCTTCCTTCCTTACCTGCACAGTTACTGATAGTCCTGGTTTCCATACCTATCAACCTGTTCTTGCTCCAAACCTACTGATGTTTGATCAGGAGCTGGTGCTGGTTTTCAGCATTCATGACATCATTAAGAGGTCCTTTTATGAGTCTTATGAGCTAGTAACATTTGCAAGAAGTGTCACTTTGGAAATTTGAAAATGGTCTGGTGTCTGGATGACACCACTAGATTTTCTACAGCTCCTGCATTGATTGATTAGGATGCCCAATGCAGCTGATTAATAAAGGCACATTAATAAAGGATCAGGAGGAAGAGACTTTTATAAGAGTGTCTTAACTAATGACAGTATCACATGATGAACCAGATCAGTTTCATCAATCTCAAATGTTTTTGTCCTTTAAAATATTGAGTAGTAATAATAATGTCGCTGTCGCTACTAAAGACAACAATAGTGAAGACTTTAAAAAAAAAAAAAGGATAATTTTGAAAAAAAAAATCTCCTTGTAAGTTTGTATGAGTCTGTTGAAAATGCAGACTGGTTGACAACCAGACGTTTCCAAACCTCTTCAGTCAATCTCTTCAATAGTTGTTTGGAAAAGAAGAACTGTGGAAGGAAATCTAGAAAAAGCCCAGATAAGCACAAGAAGACCCAAGTCAGGATTTCAGTCTGGAACCTTCTTACTGTAAAGCTGCAACCATCATGCTGTCCCAACCGGTTTAGTTTCTTTTTCTTTTTTTTCCATTTTCACTTTGACAGAGGAAAAAAGTATCAAAATATCACGCCTTTTTTTTAGGGCAAGGTTCCTGAAGCGTGAGTTTCTTCAAGTTGATTCATGACAGCATTCAATATTGTCTAACTTTTGTGTTTTTGCTGATAGTAGTTCTTTTTTTTAGGTTGTTGTTATATCTATTAACCGTGTAAACTGCAGTGCAGACATCCAAAGCCTGACAAATCTTTTGGGCCTGGTTACGTTGGTCGTCTACAACTGAGGTTTGTTCAACTATATTTGACTAAGAAATGGTCGCAGAAAAACCTCAGAGCGGTGCCATGTCCAGACAGACTTCACAGTTTCCCATAATGTCTCGTTCTCCTCTCCTGTTTCTCCAGCTGGCACTCTCACGTTGCAATAATCTGAGAGTGTCTGATATTAGTATTTATTGGAGAAGACGTGTTAAATGTTTGGGAAACTTCACACCTTTCCAGGAACGGCGAGTTTAATTACTGTCAAAACACTGAAACAAATTACTTTACTTCAGTTATGTCTTCACTGAACATGAGCTGCTTGACATCGTCTTTTGATGTTAACATTTCATCGTCATATTGAGAAAAAGTAACCAAAACAAACTTTTTTAGGTGCATAAAATATTTTCTGTTGTTTTTCTTTGTCTTTTAACTGTAGCTGCGTCTTTTTTTTATTCTTTTTTTCCTCTGCTGTGTGGTGAGTCTCATTTCGGTTGAGTGACAGCTCAGTGTCACATGATTTCGTGCTGCTGTGGGGTCGCTGGTCTCCCCCCCGTGGTTTTCCCTATATCCGTTCAATTTCAACATTTCTTTTGTTTTGCCGATCCTGTCTTCACCGGTGGCCCCATCTCAGCCGTGCCAACCCGCATTTACACCATTCGTGCCCACATTCTTAGTAAAGATGAATGCGTGTGCGAGAGACTGCGTGTTTATGCGAGTCTGTGTGAAATGAGTTTGCATTGTCTGTTCTGGCAGTTGCAGCACGTTTGTGGTGACGAGAGTTAATTTTCTGCCCTCCTTTTCTAAATACTCTCAGCTGTAGGGTCTGATAGAGGACTGATGGGCTCCGCCAAGCTGTAAACCATTCTTCCACTTGAGTGACATGCTCTGGTTTAAACACCCTGCAGGGCTCATTATCTGCAGCAGATAACACCCATAACATCACATTACAGTATGTGATCCCAGGCTGTAGCTCAAACAAAGCAGGGACTTGGTTCTCTTAAACGTTTCTATGCAACAATTACAACGATCCTTCCCTCCTGCAGGGATAATTACAGTACTGTATTCCATAATATTTTTAAAGTTAATAACCAGGGTTCATCTTCTGCATCATCTTACAGGGGAAGAGGGGAATAGTAAACAATAGTTTGAGGGAAAGGATGTGAACGCCGTCGCTGTCTCATTTCCATTATCATTTAATACATTTAAGATAAAACTGAAAATGACTTCTGTCAGACCCAAATATTATATGCAAAACACAACATTTGCAGTTCGTCTGCATCTTCTGCAGGGCTACACAGGACGTGCAACAATCATGCTTAGAACAACAACAAAGTGGTTACGCACACAACAATTTGCACAAAGTTGACAACATGATCGAGGGCCCTGGACTGTGGTAACGGTTTCATTGGTGCTTCTGTGGAGGTGTGCTGAAGTCAGAAGACATTGCCACACCTTGGAAATGGAATTCTTTGTAAACTCTTTGCTTCATTTACTTCGTTTCCTTCTCATATTTTCCATCTCACACTTACTTACATGTTACTGGTGGACAGTATGAATGTGTGAAAGAAACCAAGATTTGAGCCCCTTTCACACGTGCACTTCTGTCAGCCATGTTTGAATATATTGTTTTCACGTCTGCAACTTCTTTATGTGTGATGTCTCGTCATCATTCATTTTACATCAAACCTCGCCACATTTACACGCAGTATTAATCTGACCTGCATGGGCATGGACACAGTTGAAACCAGAACATTACGTACACTTCATAAAAAGATGCATAAGCTTTTTTTTCATTGTTTGACATGGGCTTTTCCTGTTTTAGGAGAGTTAGGAGTACCAAAATTATTCCTATTTGCTAGAATAAGTTAGACTGAGAATCTTTTTTAATCTGTTTTTCATGTTGCATATTATATTTAGGACACTGTTTTCTGATTTGGTTGTTCACACCTTATTTAAAAATCTGTATTAAAAGGGACATGTAGCCTAATAATAATTGTGGTGGGGGTGTGGTTCTGCTCAGCTGCAGAGGAAAGGTGAAGCAGCGGCTCAGGAAGCAGCACCTGAGAGGGACTGATTGGCTCACCTGTGCTGCATGTGCCAATCAAGTTCCCTCTATTTAAACAGCAGCACTCTGGCTTTGGAGGAGAGTGCACTGGCAGGTGAGCAGGTGGCACCCTGCACGGATCTAAGTTTATTACAGTTTTCTGCATGAATGTATTTATGCCTCTTGTGATCTTTGCCACCAGGATACCCTGATCCTTTATAACAGGGGTAGGGAACCCTGGTCCTGGAGAGTCCTGTTTCAACACACCTGATTCTAATTGGGCTCATTATCAGCTTGTTACCAAGGTCTGCACATGGCTGCCAATGACACAGTCATGTTTATCATGGTTGTGTTGAAACAGGGATACACCTAAAACATGTGGGACTACGGCTCTCCCGGACCAGGGTTCCCTATCCCTGCTTTACAATAATAATAATTTAAAAAAACTTAGTAAAAGCTGTTGTAATGCACTTCAATATTTTGACCAAAGCATGTGACAGAAATGTCACATTTAGACTTATTTAAGCTGTCAGTGTTTGGAAATGGGCAGAATCTGTCCTCTTTAATATGTTTTGGAATCAATTTTTTATATATCATTTCTAGTTTTCTTTAGATTTTTTTTTCCTGACAGTAATTATAAATGTGCTGCACAGTGTATTGGTGGTTAGAATTATTGCCTCATAGCTGGAATTCTCCTGGTTTTAATCCCAGCTGGGGCCTTTCCTCCCATGCTTCTGTGGATATTTCTCCGGGTACTTTGTCTTCCAGACAGTAAAAACACAACTACCCTGCCCAAAAAAAACAAACAAACAAAAAACATGCCTTTTAGGCCAATTGGAGATTATAAATTGCTCGTATGAGTGAGAGTGCGTGCTTGTTTGTCCACATTTTGCCCTGTGATGGAGTAGCGACCTGTCCTGGGTGTTTGCCTGAAAGCAGCTGGAATAGGCTCCAGCAGACATTTTACAGGCCTGACTATAATAGAATTTAGTGTAAGATTACAGATAGTTATTCATAAAAATTCCACAGTATTTGCATAGAAACATAATGCAATAAAGTGCATCACATATTCGAAAACAACAAAAAACAAAACAAGCAAACAAATGAGCAAACATGGTAATCCCATTTCATTTGTGCCTTTTGTCCTGGTCTAGGATGGTGCACTAATCCACCTGCCGTCCAGCACCACTGGATCTTGAGTGTTTTCTCCTCCCCTCAACTTCCTCTGCTCCAGAAATGACTTCAGGGATATTGAAAATCTGCAGTAGATTTGGAGAGGCTGCTAATTAGCTAAGGACTAACAAACTGATTGCTACCATATTAATAGTAATTAAAATGTCAAGTTCAGGCGAGCAGTTGAAGTTCTGCATGAGAATATGATGAAGAAGCTCAGACTGTGCGTGAACAGAGCCAACAGAGACGCTGTCATCCATCAGGTAAATTACCAGCTGCATCACTTTCCAGTAAATCTCACATGCAATCTGAATCTGAAGTGGAGAACATCTGACTCTTCCAGTATCAGAAGAAATGTTGTGTTGGGAGAGCTTTGCCAGCTCCAGTTAGACTGCTTCAGAGGAAAGAATTGCCATTCAAAAATATTATCATCCTAAGTTAGGTTTGATTTCAATCATTTCATGAGTGAAATATTGGTTGAACTATCAAAGTAAAGAAAAAGAATAGTCTGGAATATCATTGGGCTGTATTTCAAAACCAATAAAAGGGTTCCTTGACTTTGTCTCCAGGAAAACGTCAAGACTGAATCACAAAGACTGGTCATCTTGGCTGAATCTTTGCCCTTTATGCTGTCTTTGTGGTGGTCTCACATAGTTTGACTCTTGGCATCATCCAAGCATTTTTCCCTTCAAACTCACTGTTTATCAGATCTGTTTCTAGATAAGCCTCCACAGATTTACTCATGCACTTGCTATGTATCACAGGAAAAATAGATGTGCTTGACTTGGCTACATTTTCGCCATCCTCACTAAGCACTAAGGCTCCTGATTGTTGGCATGAAGGAGCTCGAGAGAAGATGAATTAAATCCCATCCTTAAAATGAGGGACAGTTTGACCTTGATCCAAAAGGTTGACACAATTGTCTGAAGTCATACTGAAATGCCAGTGACACACAGCTCTGTTCACTGTAAGTTAGTTTAGGAGGGTAATTTTAAAATTAGCGGTAAAACCACTTCTGAGGAACAGCAAATGCAGTACGATGTAAATTTGGTTGGAGATAAAATGGGGAGGCTGATTTGTGTTTGTAATATCAGAGAATTCTGTAAATCCAAATGGTTTTCTGAGACACCTAAACAAAATAAAGACATGGAGCCATATTGAGGTTTTGAGCTAGTATAAACTCCCCAGACCAAAACAAACACGCTCACATTTAAAGAGAAAAACATATATAAGCTCTTGAAGGTGTTGGATGTGATTTTTGGTTGGTTTGAAACATCTTAAAACTTTAGAAAAAGAGTTCTCTTGGTCCCAGACACAAAACTAGCTTAAATGATGTCAGGCTTACCTTATGCCGGTCTCAGGTTTTTAAACCACAACCACTTCCTGTCTTTACTTATTATCCGTGATTGCATGCTGACTTCTAACAGCAGTGGCTCCTTTACACCTGGCATTCCCATACGTTTCAGATTAGATATTCTAGAATTGCATTCCACTTTACTTTCCATTGCCAAAGTAAAGTATTCTGCTTTTCTTTAAAAGAAAGCACACACACACACACAAATATATGTATCTATGTATATATATATATATATATATATATATATATATATCTACCAGTTTTCAACTATCCAGAACAATATCTTGTGAAAGAGTTATAGAAGTACAAATACTGCTGTTGGTTCCAATATGAATACTATAAAAGTAATTGTACTGTCTCGCAGGCATGGAGGCTTTTCACACAATGCCTCAGGGGTCAATGATCCTGGTTTTAAAGTTCGTGCCACAGTGAATATTTATACCACAATTGCACTGTAACACTATGCCAAATAAAAGTTCAGCATGTTTTTGTCACTTCCCGTGTATTTGGCTCAGAGAGGACGAGGTGAAAAGGTTAACATGTATGGAAACACTCAAAGTACTCTTTGAGAACACGTCCCAAGCTCCAAGTCCAAGTACAACCACCCACAGTTGCCCCATGTGTCACCCAGGAACATTTAAAGTGTTCATTACTGAGACCTGACTGAGACTGGCTAATCTCCAGGCCTGGACTTCATCTCCACCATCACTCTGCAGCTTCCCTCTTTCTGGTTGGACTCGTTTGCTCCAGAGAGACAGAAGCCAGGTGTCTGTCTAGTAGCTCGAGCATAAATTCAGGGTTGAGGTCAGTTCAAAAGTAGTGTAAGTTTCTTGCATGTTAATGTTTTTAGGACCATATTGTTGTAGAGAGCTTTGTTGCTACTCAGATAATTACACTGGAGGTCGTGCTGAGGTATCAATCATGTCCTTCTTGTCAAAAGCGATAACGTCCCATCATTTCAGCACAAAAGAATTAAGTATGATAGTAAGCACTTAAGTCTGTCTTAATTTGACCCAGCTGCCTCCACTTTTGTCCTGGTAATTCCACCTCTCGGGACCTCTGCTGCTCAGGATGGCTTCCAGTTGAGGCCACATGGGAGCATCTCTTGTGTCACGTTCTCTGCAAGAGAAGTGCGTCTGCAAGTACTGGTCATCACGGTGAACGACTCTATGGCTTTACATCTCCTGCAGACTTAACAATGCAGTGTCTGACCAGCTTATCAATTTGCTAACAACTGACTGGCTTACTGGGATGAATGGTTGACTCGCTGACAGCTGTCATCAGAGATGCAGATTGATGTATTTTACCAGCATGATGCATGTGTGAGTGTGTGAACTTTGCCCTGTAACACTTTCAGTACTGAGAAAGAAAAATGTTATCTTGGCATGTAAAGTGCTCGCCAATGTATTTTGTTTCACACTGGAATTATTGCTTTTCAGTCAACCAGGTTTTTCTTAGCACATAATAAGAAATCTACCGACGTGTGCACTTACACACCAACAACCATGCCCATTTAAACCCTTAGTTAGTTCGTAAAGTATCACCCAACTGTGAACATTTCCTTAAAAATTCCAAAATCAAAAGATTCAAAAAGAAATAGCACATTTTATTGGAGGCGGGATGAAAATATCCAGCAGACCAGGATTTGGCAATCAACATACCCTTAAAGTATGCCAGAAGAAGGTTCAAAACATGCAATTACATTAGTAGAGGAGTTTTAAAAAAATGATATGCTCCTCTACGGCATTGGAGCTTGTTTTTACTCATGCTATTAATTATCCTGCAAACTGAGAATGTGAGAAATTTGTAATTTCTCACATCCTCTCTCTCTCTCTCGCTCTCTCTCTCTCTCTCTCTCTCACACACACACACACACCCTTTTCTTTCATGGCATTTACCAAAAAAATGAAGGAAAAATCTTGGACTATGAGGGAAGATGTTTTAACGTTGTAACGCTGTCCTGATACTAAAGGCTTTTCCCTCCCACAAAATATAATATATATTATGAGCTTGGCTGGCGGGGCTGATGATGACAACTGTGAGCTAAACAGGCTGAGCAGAGAGCATGCAGCGTTGAAGGAATGGGAAGTGGATGACTGAGAGGTTGACGGACGGGGAGTATGGAGCACAGTGGCCAACCAGGAGTTGTTATGAAAGAAAGAAGATGCTTAAAACTGAAATATAAGCTGCCAGCTGGCAGGCAAGTTGAAAGTGAACAACATTATGAGGCCATTTCCAAACAACTTAGAGTCCATCAGTCCACACTGAGACGGATTATTTAGAAGTGGGAAGTTTTCGAGACAGTTGGTAAACTTCCCGGGAAGTTCATCAGCACGGCAAGGCCATACTGTCAATGCTCAGAGCAGCTTTCGGGATTTGATGTCAGGGTTGAAGTCCTCCCGGTGAATCGTTTAGGACGTGCTCGGAGTGTTTTCTGTCAGGATAACAGGACATGAGGGGTCAGCGAATGGTGTGAGTTATGTTAATTACATGCAGCGGCCTTTGCCATCATTAGATCTAAAAATAGCCCAACACTTGTGGGTGGTGGATTTTTGACTCTGTCATCATTATCTAACAATATTGCACTTCCCTGGTGGACACAGGTCTGCAAAATTAATATGACAGCAGGCTGACGTTGCTCTGGCAGCAAGCAACAGCATCAAAGATCCACTTTTAGTTTTCGTTAAAGGTTTTACTTGTCCATCATTCTGTAGCCCCGTTTTTAATCATCAAAAATCACTAAATAAAAAATAAGCAAGCCCCACCAACTTTTTACCTTCAGAGGTCCAACTGCTAATACTCGCTAAACAACACTGAAATGGAAAAACTGGTTAATTTTGTATTCTGTTTTGACAGCTTTTGTGAAACCTGGTTAAAATTTTAATTTGGCTGTTGTTCTGTTACTCGCTTCAAAATAATCAGGTCGGTTTTCAGCCCTAGGTAAAGTCCTGATTGTCTTGACTTTTCCACAAATCATATGAGATTTTCCTGTGGCGTGAGATGCTTTAAGAGTGATAGAATCTGCTTGGAAGAAAGTTTGGGCCGCACCAAATCCGTCTCCAAGGCTTCACACGAACCCCTTTGAGGGAATTTTCAGATTAAAAACAGTCCAACCACCATTGTGGTTATTATTTGCTCTTGCCCAATGATTGCTTACATTGAAGATGTGTTTGACTGTGAGAGATTTTGCAAGAGATCCCGTGTTCACACTTGGGACATTCATTGTTTTCATGAACTGAATCTTTTACTGTGTGGTGAACTGACTGGGTCACACCGCAGCACTATCACACCCTATAGGAACAAAAAACTGTATTTACACTGAGTTTTATCATGTTCAGTAAAAGGATTTTTGCTTCTCACTCACATCCGCAAAAGGCCCCAAAGTGCACCCAGTGCCAACAGTAGTGGCATCACTTTTTGCCGTAAACAAGTTTCCATTCAGGTGGCTATAATCTATTGCAGAGTTACGCAAAACAAAGAGTGTGTGTGAAATAAATACAGTGAAGAGGGAGGCTGAATGTACAGTATCAGGAAAGTAGTTTTCATCTGCATGTAATTGCAAAGACAGAGCGCTGCTTTCTGTAGCAGGTGATGAGAAGCAGACGTGTGCATGTGTGTTCTCTCGCTCCTATGTGCTACCTGTTGGTGTGTGTGGCTCTGATGCTGCAGGGCCGACTGGGCTCGGCAGTCAGAGGTCCTCCTGCTTACAAGCCATAAAATAATCCGTTATAAGATCGCCCTGAGGGCTCCGAAATGAGTCTGAGTGTGCTGATGTTGTTTTGCTCTCACTGTCAGCTATGTTGAGGGCCTTTCATCATCTCTTGCTGTAACCCAGCATACACAGTCTCAATACATTATGAATTTATTTAATCAGAAACCAAAGCGAGCATGTCTTCAACGGATGGTTAATTTAAAAAAATGGACCAGTAATAAATATTGAAATTAGATGCAATCTTTGTCCAACATCAGTAAACGTCTGACTGAAAAACAGAAGGAGGTGATTTCATTTTTCCTCTGAAACAGGTTAACAAGGAACACGTGCATCCTCAACGTGCATCAACGTACGCTTGGTCCACATGTGCATCGTTATACCTGCTGGATGTCTGGATTTGATATCCGCACGATCGCTTCGTACGTGCGTGTGTCTGTCTTTGCCTGTTTGCGTGCACAGGTGCACATCAATGAGATCATGCTTCATGCTCGTGAATGTGCGTGCACGGGGGGGAAATGCTGCCGATTCTGTCATAGTTTGGGGATGTCTGGTTGCGTTAAGTGGGGCCAAATTTGAGAAACTTTAGAAAAATATGTGGTTATGTGGTTTTTACAAATGAAATGTGTTCTGGTGATTAAATTCCATCTAGCAGCAGTCTACCGTTAATCAGGCCCAGAGAATTTCAGACAGGCAATGACAGCTCTGCGTTCACTTCTCTCCGCTTCACCTCCAGGGCTCCAAGCGTTGCCTGCTCGGTGAAATCTCTTCACTCTTCAAGTCGAAAGTAAAAGTTGACTAAATGCAGTAGACTTGCAGTGTTTACATTCCAGCAGGGCATCCTATTCAAACTATCACTCTCTTTTTCTCCCTTTGGCGTTTTTTCTCTGTATATTTTGGAAAGTGATCAACAAGCCTCATGCTGTGGGAACACTAACCTGTTCATTCTTTCTCACACTTGGAGCTGAAATGAGATTCTTTCAGCAAAGCTTCATGCCGCTTTGACTTTTGTTGTTTGATTACAATGAGAGGCACCAAACTCTTCATTTTCTCAGAGAGCACTTTTCTTTTCTTTTTTTCTTTTTTTTTTTTAACGAGGCTTTTGAGTTTGGCTTCCTGTGTTTTAATGGTGGTATAATTGTCTTCGTAGAGCTGCAGACCAGAGTCGGACCTCCCCAAAAGCTCCAGCCATCATCGTCCATCTTTTTCTGATTAGTGCGCACCTGAGTGCCCCTCTAGACAAATACAATGGTGTTTCTTTCTCTTTTTTTTTCTTTCGCAAGCTATCTGTTATACATGAGCTTTTCTAACTCTTTTATAGCTTCACTGTCACTGTCAATATCTCAACAAAACAAATCATGAGCCTGTTGATAAACTGAAACCATATTATCGTTGCAGCATTGTCTGAAGCCAACGGGCCCAGCTGGGCGCATGGGCCTGCCCGTATGATGGTCTGTTTCATGTAACAAAACTGAAATTTGAGAATAGAGGTTTTTTTTTTTAGTTTAACAACTAGGGAGTTGCAACTGAAAACAGCTATAAATCTTGCAATACCTCCAGGGTTTTCCAATGTTAATGCCGTCAGGAGGCTGTTTAGAAGACTTGGAAGAACGCTGTGGTCTTATCAGCTTATTACTTTATGGCATAGTTGCTTTTTTTGGTAACAGCTTTCAGTCTGGCATGAAAACTCAACCTTGCACATCATTATAAGGGATCTGTCATTAGCTTGACCTCCCTGCTTGGCTTCTCCCATTCACCCTTATCTAGGTTTTTGGTCCCCGCTTTCCCTCCTCTGTGAGTGTCACTCTGTCTTTCTTCCAGTGTTTTCCTGTTATTAAAGGGTGAAAAATCAAAATATCAAGCTACAAGTGTTACTTTTGAAAGCTTTTCTCTGTGTAACTGCAGTACAGGGAACAATGATGGAATCAAAACGTGAAGTCACAGTATTTGTTATGGCTTCGCAGATACTTTTACAATATGTGCAGGAGGCAGTAACTTCTCGTATTGGCGGGCCAGAAAGTAAATCAACATTTCAGCCCCTTTTCAGTTTTAAAGTGAACATATTATAATTAAAAAAAGAAAAAAGAAACTTTTTTTTCCTTGTTTAAGTACACATACAGTTGCAGCCAGTATACTGTATAAAAAGACATACAAGTTTTTTTTTTCTTTTTTTAACTGGCATTAAATCAGACTAAATGTTTCCTGCTTTAGGTCAGTTAGGATTACCAAAATTATTTGTATTTGCTAAATGTCAGAATAAGGATTTGTATAGCTTTAACATTAAAATATCTGTCCTTACAAGCAAAAGATTCATTTTTAGTTTGTACAACCAGTAATGATCAACACATTTGTAACATGTGCATGTGCTCTCTGGCCTTGCTCATTTCATATTTATATTTAATCACAAATATTTCCATTAACATAAAGTATAGCTTATCCGTCGGTCCGTCTGTGTCTACTCGTCCACGCACTCTGCTGTCAGGAAGGAGGCCAGTCCTCCAGATCTGCAGACAGACTGGGTCATATATGCCCCAGAACGGCAGCTCAGGAGGTCATAGATGCCACATTCCTGCAGTGACACTAAGCCTGGATGGGGTCACGAAGGTCACAGACCACAAGGAGAGCGCCGCTCAGGCCTCAGACACACACCTCAAGACACGGGCCTCTCTCCCTCTCCTTTACATCACCGGCGCTTGCACAAGTACAGTTCTAAATCAAAGTCCAGCAATCTCTGTCCAAATACTGGAAGTGTTTTTGCTCTGCCAAGAAAGGGAGTTAGAGGCAAGGCAGGCAACAGGGCGACCAGAACCGAGTGACCAACTGGGAGGTAATCTAGGACGCAATTATGAAGTCTTTCCATCATGTAATCAAGCAGCAATAGCACATAAGCCCATAAATGTTCCACTTCCTCAACAGCAGAGCTCTTACACACTCTGACAGGATTTTGACCTGAAACCGCAGT
Organism: Arrhamphus sclerolepis; assembly: GCA_037176975.1. Taxonomy (NCBI): domain Eukaryota; kingdom Metazoa; phylum Chordata; class Actinopteri; order Beloniformes; family Hemiramphidae; genus Arrhamphus; species Arrhamphus sclerolepis. The sequence goes on along the minus strand of JBAMYA010000018.1, from coordinate 18,454,637 downwards.
AGTTTGATAGTCTGCCATGAACTGTGTAAACGAATCACTTGCCTTTGTTTTACTGAAATCTGGTCATTACTTTGTCCAGAAATGATGCGTGAAAGAACACAGTCACAAACGTCACAATAAAGTGGTGAAAAAAACAAAACAAAACAAAAACAACAAATCATAGTGAATCAGCAGCTTTAGTTGATGATTTCTTTTGTGGTGTCTGAGGTTTGGATGACAAAAGCTGTAAACGGAGGGATCTGCATTGTGAAACTTTCAAATGTTCATTTTCCCCAGAGTTCGGAGACACAAACTAGAAGAAATATGAGGTTAAAGGGTGTTTTATGAAACTAGGCGGTGTTGGAAGAGTGACTGGAGAAATGATGGAATGATGGGGCAAATGAGGAGAAGGGAGGCTCAGCTGTACGGGCATAGCACAGAGGAGGAGGGGGAGGAGGAGCTGAGTTGGGCTTGTGTACTGGTGGAAGTGCTTCAGACCTCATGTGCTCCCAGTCAAAGCTTCCTCTGTTAGGCCAGAGATCTGACTTTTCCCCTGAGGCTGGAGTCCTGGATCTGTGCTGGCAGAGCAAATAAACAGTGAGGAGGTGCACACGCTCAACACCTTCGCATATGTACTGTATACTCACAAAGCTAAAGTCAGCACACACACGCACTGATTAGCTAACACTTAAAAGAGACGTGCTGCTGTGGGAAACTCCCTCACACCTTGAGGAAAGAGGAAACTAGCCTAAAGTTTCAGATAATTTGCAAAACGTGAACAACAAAAAAAAAGCCTTTTATTTCCAGGTGGAATTTTCCTCATTTATTCGTTTTACTGTGAAACAAATGGATGGAAAAGTATGGATCACAGTTTTATTGATGTGAATTTACAGGGGGATTTGAAAACACGATGAATTATGGAAAGAAAAACTTGTAAAAGTCTCATAAATACTTCAGTCAGCTAAAGAACAAGCAGAAAATCAACACCACGTCAGGAATTATTAAAAACAAAAACCACAAATGTAGCAGATGAATGTCACTGTTTTCTAAAAGAGTTTAATACAGCAATCATCGTGGGTTTTGGAGCTGTCTGAAGTTTGTTAGCTACAACACGGTTGAGGAATACAACTTGCTCAAACTGTAATGTGTATCAGCTTAAAGCAGTCAGAAGAACCCATCAGAGTACCAGTACACATTTGAACATCTGTGCCCATGTGACCAGTCTCTTGTCCTGCTGTGGCAAGAGGCCATTGACCTCCACTGAGCTCCGCTTCCTGTGTTCCTCCCACCAGTGTCCCACAAGGAAACGTTCAGCGCTGACAGCAGCCTTCATCCCTGTCTATAAACCATCCTCCTCCTCACATCAATATCCTCCCTCATTTCCTACTTGTGACATTTCCTCATTTCCCATCAACCTTAGCATCTCCGACTGATCCACATCTTTGCAGCCCAAGGTGATGCTTCAAGAGTTAATACAAAAAAAACCCCAAAAGAAAGTAATAATAAACTTTTTTGTTATTTCCTAATCTTCCTCAAATCAAGCAGCTCTGTTAAAATCCTAGAAGAACAACAGTCAGTGAACTGAATGGGCTTTTAATGCTCAGTGAGTGCTGCAGCATCGTTGGACGGCGTCATTCATACTGTGTCCTCCTGTCAGTGTACAGTTTGGGTTGGAGACTGTGAAGGTAGAGCAATTCTTTTCCCCCGTAGAATCCCTTTTAGCACATTCCTGCCTGCAAAAGCTCAAATAAATCAAGGCAATGCTGCGTCTGAAGCCATAACAACGAGGAATCGGCCCCTGGAAAGAGACCCTTTTGCTAAAGTACATAATCTTCAGCGTAAAGTGATCCGGGCTCTGTCTTGCCTCTGGACCTTGTCTCGGTGTTTTCTACCAGCGCCGTCAAGATTACTTTGGCAGCAGCAGATACAAGGCTCGCCTAAACCATTGACTGGGAAGGTAGCTGCTGCTGGGTCAGTCACCACTGAAAGTGACTGATACCAGTTAGCAAATACCACTTAATGTGATTCAAACTGAAGCAGGAAAGTGTGGAATTCAGATTCACTGTGGAGTCATTATGACATACTAGACACAAACCCTTGAATCATTAGTCTTTCTTCCTTCTCCCCTCCTTTTTTTTTTTTTGCTGTCTGTCTGTCAATTTATGACTGTAGGAGTTATATTTATTTCAGCTAATCAAGACATTTCATTGTATCAGTATGAACTATGACTTTTCCAATCTATTTTTCACTGTAATTTATCTTCCCGGACTATACAAGCTGTCAGAAACAGCAGCCAGCTGTCATAGTTAATGAAATCCACACTGACAGTGAGTCAGCGAAAGCCAGGAGAGGCTGCCAGATTCCATTTTACCATCCATGTCCTCCTTTCTTAATCTAGTGACGATCAGCCATAGAAAAAGGCAAATAGCTGCTAATTTTGTAACTTTATGGTTATTAATGTTCATATATGGCTAAAGACAAGTACAGTGTAGAGCACATTAAAAGTATGAGGGGCCATATAGGACAAAATGCATCTTTAACGCTCACACGCACCTCTGGAATCATGCATATATTACTGTAATCACTTGCTCGTAGACATAAAATCAACTCTCACAGACACACACGCAACATCTCGCATATAAACTAGTGAAAATTCACACATACAAACTACTAAAACGCAACGCACATACATACAAGACACCCTATGTGTATTTGAATCAGTAATAAAAGTATGTGAGAGGATTTATATGTAAGTGTGAGCACATAGTTGTATAAATGAGAGGTTATATATGTGTATGTGTGAGCTGATGCTAGTTTGAATGAGAATAATAGGTTTATTTCCTACTCATGCTAGACTTGTAGTTCTCGAGACTGGTCTTGAGACCAATTTTTTGTGGTCTCTGTCTTGTATCGGTCTCGGGTCTCTCGGTCTTGCAATGTCTCAGACTGGCCAAGTGGTCTCGAAGGAATTTGTAATCTATAGTATCCAGGCAGGCACAGGTTTTTTCTTTTGTTTGTTTTTTTGATGTCATTATACGCCCCCTTCGAATTCGTCAGTGGTCATGTTTGGTTTTACAGATCACAAGGCTGTCTGTCAATCTGTCTTTAATATTTAAAATTCATGTTTCATCTACAAATTAAGTACAATTCAAATCCATACATCCATTAACTCCTGCTTATCCGATGTTGGGTTGCGGGGGCAGCAGCTTCAACAGGAAAGTCCAGACATCCCAATCCCCATCCAGCTCCTCCAGCTCTTCCAGGGGAATCACGAGGTGTTCCCAGGCCAGCCGAGAGACATAATCTGTCCAGCGTGTCCTGAGTCTGCCCTGGGGCCTCCTTCTGGTTGGACATGCCCAGAACACCTCTCAAGGGAGGCGTCCAGGGTGCATCCTCACTAGATGCCCGTACCAACTCAACTGGCTCCTCTTGATGTGAAGGAGCAACGACCGACACTGAGTCCCTCCTGAATGACTGAACTCCTTTTTTGAGGTGGGAGCTGGTGTTGGAGTCTTGTTATTTTGTTAGATGATTCTGGGACTAGTTAATAAAATTGTATTTTTTTTGTATAACAAAAAAAAAAAAAAAAAAAAAAAAGTCATGTCAGTCCTTCACAGCATTTGAGTCAATCCTCAGATAGTGTAGAAATAGCGGTCATAGAATTGGCACACATATTTGATCTCCGCTAATTGATAAAAACATTTATAGCAAGTTCACATTCACGTGGATTATTGTGCCTGTAGTTGAATACAGTCTCATATTTATACTGTGCAGCTAGTTTCTCTTATGTAGTTTGTGGGGAAAAAGGATGAGGTGGGATAGTATTTGGCTACAATTTGCCATTCTGCCACTAGGTGCCATTTACATACACCTGATCTTTAAAAAAATACTGTATTTTGACATTATAGAAAGGCACCATGGTGGCATTGTTTAAATGCAATTGCTAAAGGCCCTGAGAGGCCAAGACCACTAGAAACTCACTCAAACAAAATGCTGAGAGTAGATAATAGTTTTGCAGTTAGGAAATTAAAGGTGGTAAAGGTACGCAGGCCTCACCAACAGAGGGTAGTATGAGTAAAGAAGGCTGTCAGACGGAGGTGAAGAGAAAGCGGGAGAGAGAGATTATGCAGACAGGCTGTAGAAGTATAATGACGAGTGAAATAATAGGCTGACGCTGGCCTGAATGTATACTGATGTGTTTCAAGTCCCAGACTCACTGTTGGGCCCCGTGAAGGAAAAGGTGCACTGAAACAATGTGGAAAAAGGAACAACTTCATGCACTGCTCAACTAATAAATCTTGACTGACGTTAAAAGGTTGTACCCAAAACTTGACTAGAGTTTTTTTTTCATTAAATGACTTTATTAGCCAGTATTTAGTGCCAACATAATATATTTCCAGCCAGCAAAACACTATAACTTCTGGAACTATTGAACATACCAATAAAAGAAGCAGACATGGAGGTTGTGGTCATGTTGACCAGGTCTGTGGGCTGTCTGACCAGCATGCTTTCTCAGTTCAAAACAAAAACATGTAGGTCAACCGTCCCAGACACACACACACACACACACACACACACACACACACACACACACACACACACACACACACACACACACACACA
>JBAMYA010000018.1:18428853-18443321 GCA_037176975.1 Arrhamphus sclerolepis | reverse complement strand
GCAGAATGTGTCTTGGCATTGTCTTGCTGAAATAAGCAGGGACGTCCCTGAAAAAGACGTTGCTTGGACGGCAGCATATGTTGCTCCAAAACATGTATGTACCTTTCAGCATTAGTGGAGCCTTCACTGATGTGCTAGTTAGCTATGCCATGGACACTAACACCCCCCATATCATACACTGATAACAATCTGAATGGTGCTTTTTCATGATTTCCAAAAACAATTTGAAATGTGGACTCGTCAGACCACAGCACTCTTTTCCACTTTGCATCAGTCCATCTCAGATGAGTTCGGGTCGGCAGTGTTGTCAGTATGTGGCTCTTGCTTTGCATGGTAGAGTTTTAACTTCCACTTGTAGATGCAGCAACAAACTGTGTTAGCTGGCGATGGTTTTCTTAAGTGTTCCTGAGCCCACATGGTGACATCCTTTACAGAATGATGTCGGTTTTTAATGCTGTGCCGCCTGAGGGGTCGAAGGTCACGAGCATTCAGTGCTGGTTTTCGGGCTTGCTGCTTACGTGCAGAGTTTTCTCCAGATTCTCTGAATCTTTTGATGGTATTATGGACTGTAGATGCAATTGGACATTGAGAAACATTGTTCTTAAACTGTTGGACTATTTGCTCACACAGTTGTTCACAAAGTGGTGACCCTCACCCCATCCTTGCTTATGAACGACTGAGCCGTTCAGGGACACTCACTTGTTTCCAATTAACCTGTTCACCTGTGGAATGTTCCAACTAAGTGGTTTTTGAGCATTCTTCAACTTTCCCAGTCTTTTGTTGCCTCTGTTCCAGCTTTTTTGGAACATGTTGCAGGCATCAAATTCGAAATGCGTGAATATTTGCAAAAACCAACCAAACAAACAAAAACAATTAAAGTTTATCAGTTTGAACACTGAATATCTTGCCTTTGAAGTGTATGCAACTGAATCAAATCATTGTATTCTGCTGTTATTTACGTATTACGCAACGTCCCAACTGCATTGGAACTGGGGTCGTATATGCACTTTACCGTGTGTATCTCAGTGCCAAAGTAACTACTCTGGAGACAAAAATATTTACATGCGAGAAACACAAAATGATGTACAGCCACAGAACACGTGCATTCCTCACAAAGTTACGGCACAAACTCAAAATAGTCACTGATAATCCAGAGCAAATGTGAACTGTTGTCCCAGCAACACAAGGCAGTCTCATACCTCAAAAAGTTACACAAGTGAGCGGTTACTGATTGAAAGTCAGACCCTCAATGATAACAGCCGGTGTGGTTTAAATACTGCATCATGTAGCTGAGCAAGTGAGTAACATACAAGTGATCCAATGAAATGTGGGCCAAAAGACCCAAAAAAATATCATATACATCATAAATGCTGATGTACAGCTACACTTTCAGTTACAAAACTCACACCAGAGTTATTATAGGGCCTAGTTAACAGAAACTAAGACTAAAACTGAAGCTAACAGTAAAAAATAATTATATTAACTGAAATGAAAACTAAAGATTTTTTTTTAAAATAAAAAGACGACTAAATAAAAACTAAAATTAACGATACAAAACCAGCTGAATCAAAATAGAATTTCAGGTAAAATTAGCTTTTGTTTTGCATTCCACCTGGAAGCGAGCAGGTCAGGACATGATGTCATGAATTCTCCATCAGTGAAATAATTAAATCCAAGGATGAGACATTTATCCCAAATCTGCCCCAGTAGCTTCAGATTTAGCCAATGCTCCTGCTCTGCGTGTCGTGCTCTCATCTGGTCTAAGAAATCAGGCTACAACATCTCTTGAACAACGTGTTTACCTGAAATTAATAAGAAAATATTTGACTGAAGATCGGTGGAGGGAGTTTCAGAGGGGCTTTTGTGAGATCAATGAGCATATGAGTTTGTCATATTCATGATAGAGACTCACAGTGATTTCTTACTTCTTAATTTCTAATTTTGACTTTAATTATTTTTCAAGGTTGGTCCTTAAACATGTTACCTCTTCAAGCAGTTTGATGACATCCATGAATTTCAAACCAGTGCTTTATAACCTTTGATGCGGCAGTTTTCTAATTACCTGAAGGAAAGGATTTTTGTACTTTATGACATTGTTGATGGGTAACATGAACAAGTCAACACCTCAAAGACTAAAACTAACGATTTTTCAAAACTAAAAGTAAATGTAAAATTGCAGTTAAAACTAAACTGAGATAATGAATCAAACTGAAAAATGAAGTAAAAACTGTTCGAAAATCCTAAGCTATGATAACTTTGCATCTCACACACCTGATGTACAACCTGCCCTCAGGTTACATTCGTCACATGAAAAGCAGCACTTTCACGGTGACTTGTCGATGACTCCGTGTCCCCAGAAGCCTCAACAGTTTGACAGTGACACAAGAACCTGTATCAAAGTACCTTAATGCAATTCAGCCAGGGTTCATGTCATTGTTTCCAGCTGACTGCATTTTTTCTACAAGTGTGTTAATGGACAGGCAGCTGAACGTGCTGGTTTGCTCCCAGTCGTGGCTCTTTATGAATGGAAGCCTGCTCTCTCTGTTTCTGCAGGTGTTGACGTGTGTGCCGCCTCGCCCTGTGAGCAGCAGTGCACTGACAACTTTGGACGAGTCGTCTGCACATGTTACCCCGGCTACCGTTTTGACCGGGAGAGACACCGCAGCCATAAATCTCCATACTGCCTGGGTCAGTGTTTTGTTCTGTTTTCTTTCTTTCTTTTTTTTAAAAACTGTAAAATATGCTCTAACATGTACGTTAGACATATTTAAAAAAAATGTTGAATTTGATGTCTCTGATTGTAATGTAACATTAGCTCTGTTTTGGTTTTCCTGCTGCCCCTCTGACACATACACAGACATTGATGAGTGTGAGGCCTCTGGCAGCAGCGTGTGCGACCACGAATGCTTGAACACAGTTGGCAGCTTTGAGTGCAGCTGCCGCAGTGGTTACATACTGGCACCGGACCAACGATCCTGCATCCCTGTGCACAACTGTAAGTTTCTGTCTCCTCCTCACCAGCTCTGTTCAGATTTATCAGTTTGAAAAAAAAACAAAAACTTGCACCAGTGTTCAGCACAACTCTTGTAAAGTTGCTTCCATTTCAGTCTACAACAGACTGTGATGTAAAAACAAGGATGAATCAAATTCTCTGCCACAAATACTGCAGTATGTACCTATCCTCTAAACATTACTGCAGACAGAACACATACTGGACCATATGGCAGTGCTCAGCAGGACAGAGTGGTCAAACCAGAATAGATGAAGGTGTGCGCTGCACCGTTCTGCACAGTGAGACATAATAAAGATGCTGCAGTGACAGGGGCTAATGAGAGTGTCGATCAGCTCCTGGTTTTCATTTTAAGGTGCTTACATTGACATTGGTTGATGGATAACGTTTAAAGGAATCTGTGGCAAATGCTGCCTACTCACTGATCTCCAATCCCAAACCGTCAGAAGTCAGACTCAAGCCAAGTGAGCAGAAACTGACTTTAAGAGCAGAAAAAACCAGAGTAGGTCTACCTGATGGCCAGAAACTGAGAACAGTCAAAACAGGCAGGTCCCGTTATGCCAGGTGTTTCTTTTCTTTTTCTTTTTTTTCTGGTCCTTGCACCTCTGCATGAAGCTGCAGAATTTTATTTTACTCTTAACATGTCATGTAATTGCAACACATTAAAATGCAGCTCACCACTTGAAGAAATCTGATCCAGCACTTGCAGGGTGTGCAGCAGCAACCCAGACCACTGACTTTGTCTTGTGCCAGGCGAGGGGGCGCCCCCAGAGGTCTTCTGGCTGTGCCCCGACTGATCAAAGCTATAGGCCGCTGCACAATATTTTGCTTTAAATGCATAATGGTGGTTTAATGCACAATTTTATGTTTAAGTTGGAAGTGGTATAAAATAGTTGTACCAGTTCTGTTGGTGGAACTAACAGGATTCCAGTGTGGACAGCTTTTATTAAATATGCATTCTGAAGTATCATACTTTGATTGAGATATTCGACTGCAAATCATGTTGTTTTTTTAACATCATATTTTATTTTTTTGTTTGTTTTTTGTGTGTGTCTGTTTTTTTTGTTTTTGTTTTACCCCCAGTGAGTTCATCAGGGAAGTCAGACACCTTGATGAGTGCTGGCACCTGCTCGTTCACCTGTCAAGACTTCATGGGCATGAAAAACAGTCTTCTTCAGCTAAAACTGCGACTGGGAAACTCGCAGTCGCCCAACCAGGTAACATCTTCCCTTTAGAGCCACTGAACCAAACAGAACGAGGCGTGATGATGGCTACAGAGTGAGCAAGATTACAGAACAGTACTTTTCCTGGTGTCAGATTACTGACACAAACACCAGAGAAAGCTAATGAGTTCAAATGTATGCAAGCACATCGTGTCTTGGTGGTTTTTTAAATTCTTCCTTGTGTTTGCAGGTCCCTGGTCTGGCTAACAGCAGTGATAAACCTTCTCTGAGCTGGGCAGGAAAAAGTCCTGACAGCCCCTGCCTTCCTGGTTTACCTGGCTCCCCGGGTGCTCCAGGTGTTCCAGGTACTGTATGATCAGCTACAGAGGCTGAATGTGTAGAGGGAGTTGTATGGCAGGACTCTTGGGGGGAAAAAAGAATCTAATAAGATAAAATTGGCTTTGAATCAGTGGGTTTAAGAGTGAGTTGTAGATTAATATTTAAGTGCAAATATTCTCATGTTTTTCATTCAGTTTCTGGTATGTAATTTGCTACTCTGATGCTAATTATTCAAAATTCTGTCTGTCACATCATCCACTTGTGTTCACCAGGACACCCTGGAGAACCAGGAAGCAGGGGGAAACAGGGGGAGAGGGGTCCTCCTGGTCCACAAGGTCCACGGGGTGACATGGGACCTATGGGTCCAGAGCCTGACCTGAGGCATATAAAACGGGGCCGCAGGGGGCCAGTGGTAAGAACACCCCCCCGACTCCCTCACCATAATTCAGGGGTATCACAGAGTTCTGATCCATCTGGAGCTGCTAATTTAAAAACATCAAGGAGACATAAAAGAAACTTTTAGGTGTCTGTCGCAAAAGCAAATTGTAAAATTACATTGTGTAATTATAGTCCGTGTATATTTGTGTAAAGAATGGTGATGTCTGTTTCTGAATGAATGAAATCATGATGGATGAACATGCAAACACAGGACTGGTGGTTGTGCTCGAAATGGCAATAAAAGTCATTTTTACTGCATATGTTATTCTCTAGACATTTACTTGATCCGGGTTGCTTTGTTTTTTGGTCTTTAAGTCAAAAGTAAAGTGTGGATTAGAGTTTTGTGACTCTTTCTTGTTAGAAAGTCTCTCTGCCATAGATGGTATCTGTATGAAGACAAAGTATATATGAACCAGTTTCAGTACTACACAGTAATAGGAGCAACCAATTAAACATAATATATTTAAGATATTAATGAGAGTTTATTAAATGTCCAGTATTAGGATGGTCTGTGTTAAGTCAATCAGTCAGCTGATATTCATCCAATGTCACTTGTATTATAAAGACATCTTACAATAGAGCAATGATTTTCTAACTAAAAGGAGGCTTACTGCACCATCAGACACTTAGGTTTTTAAAAGCCTGAAGAGCTAATGTTCATGTCTTAATCATTCTTGCAGGGACCACCTGGGGCACCAGGAAGTGATGGATTAAAGGTTGTAAAAGCATATCTTCACCTTTATTTTTCTGCCGCTGAAACTTTGCTTGCCTGTCTGTGTGTTTGTGTGATGCTGAAGTCACCAACCTGCCGTCTGTGTCGTCTAAACTTCTACAAGTGCTGCTCAGATCAGATCACACATGTAAAATGTTCTGAAAAGCAGACTTCATCAAAGTCTTGGTGCTTTGTTTTCATCGTGACAGAAGACTTTGCAGTGACTACAGATCATATACTGCACTAACAGGGTGTGGTATATAGTTATAGTGAACAATTTCTGCTGTTTCTTGTCTGCAGGGTGACAGAGGAGCTCCAGGCCCCAGAGGTCCACCTGTAAGTACATATTACAGATTAAACATATGTATTTTGATTTAAAAACATTCTTTATAAATGTATAAAATCAATCCCCGATACTTAGGAGAATAATGTCATCTTGGCATCTTAATCTATAATTCATTTTATACTTGCTTTGTTCAATGAGTGTTTTCTCCCTGACTGTGTCACTAAAACCTGACATGCAGGCCAGGTTAAGCAGCTCCAACATCTCTCATCTGTCTCCAGGGACCACCCGGCTCTTTCAGCTTCCTTCTGCTAATGATGGCTGACATCCGCAATGACATCACTGAACTGCAAGAGAAGGTGTTTGGTGAGCGACGAGGCCTCACTCTGGATAGTCCCCCTCAGTCCAGCGGGGAAATGGATTTTATAGAGTGGGGATCTGGACAAGAGGATCACATGTTCAATACCTGATCTTGGCCTGATTTGATGCCAAACCGGACTCTTCTGTTGATAACACATGCTGGAGATCAATCTGTCAACATGTTAATCCCTCACCTCACAGCTGGGACGAACAGGGCAATGTGACTCGCTTGAACTCTAACAGCGGCGCAGTAACGGCACAGAGAAATGAGTAATGTAAAACCCCTCTTAACCACTACAAACACTGTTTTGCAGCCTTTTGTGTGCTGTGGATGAGAGTGAGGGATGTGCGTGCAGGACATCGAGTGAGAAAGATGCAGAGTGAGCCTTTATGTCTGAGCCTCTGAGCTGTGCCTCTGAGCTGAACCACTTCAAACGATGAATTCTATCGTCTACATCTCTTCCTGTTCCTGAGTCTGTCCACGGACGCTCTGTAGTGCCAGTGATGGTTTGCCTGCAGGGCATTAGCAAACACGACATGGGGCCTGCACTGTTCTCTTCGCCTGCACCTGTCTGCATTGTCCAGCGTCCTCTGATGAGAACTCAAGTGAATAATTCACAAGAATCATGAAAATGGCATTACTGAACCTCTCCTATCTAAGAACTGCTGGAGTCAGCTGGATTGAAATAACTTAACTGTGTTGGACTCAGAATTTCTTTTTACAGCAAAACCAAAATAGATATTCACAGTGGAAACAGTCTCGCCCATATTTTAACTGATGGTGAAATGAATGTAAATGTCCTAGGGATGAGTGTTGCACATATTCTTTTACAGTTGATCCAAACATGGCAGGTATGGAAGGAAAGTTGCTTTGGTGATTTTATTTTTCTTTTCCTTTTCACCAAGAAACAGCTGCCAATGAAAGATAACTCATCAATAAAGGGTTGTTTACACATAAAAATTATGATTTTGTGAGTTCTAGAAATTGTCATTGTAAAAAAAAAAAAAAAAGATTAAGCCGCACATAATCTAACGGAGAAAAGCAAAAATGAACGCATCAAAAATATGTTTGCAAGCATATATATTTTTAGCTTTAGTTTGGGTGCTTGAATGATTGTACTACTAAATAACTTGAGTGCAGCATGAGCTTCAGACCAGCTACTTGCAGGCCAGTGTTTCTCCAACCCGCTGCCCTACATGTTTCAAATGTGTCCCTCCTCAAACACACCTGGGTCAAATTACTGGGTCATTACTAGGACAGACTTATGCGGACCCATTCCTTTGAATCAGGGAAACATCTAAATCAAACTTGGTATTTTTTATTTTATTTTATTTTATTTTTTTTGAAGTGATGTGGGACAACAGTTCAACATTTTTTTATTTTTATTCGGCATCACCAGCAGAGGGTGCCAAATCACAGATAATCCTTTAAAAACATTTGTTACTGCCAACAAGGTATTCACACTCAGCAAAGATAATTCACATAAAGCACATTTGTCAATGACATAAATAAATATAAACATGCACACATACATGCATACATATATTTTCTTCATGGTAGTTTTTCCATTAGATATTTTTTATTTGTTGCAAAGACAAATATAAACACTCTGGTTGTGGATTTCTGCTTTGAATGTTCAGAGCTCCACCTACAGGCTCAGAAAGATGAGTCAGCCTGAACATAAGGGATGTAAAAGATTGCAAACTGGCTCTGCAGCTAATTTAGATGAGTAATGAAAAACGTATGAAATGAAAAGTTGCCAAGATACGAGCATGAATGATCACAAAGTAGGTGAAGACAGCGGACACGAGAGAAAAGGCTACGTGCTGTATTTTGTTCTTGTAGCAATGACGGCGGGCCTGACGTGAAATGAGTCAGACATAATAGCACTAAATCAGGTTCTGTAGGTTTTACTCAAAGCTGTTGATCTGTCACTGAGGTGGACTGAGTTTATTTGGAGTTGTTGTCTTTTCAGATGTAAAAGAAGACATGGTTTTTGCAGTCTTGGAAACATGACTTCAAAATAGAAATTTTTTCCTCTAAATTAATCATTTATAAATAAATAAATCTGACTATTTGCTGCTGCAAGTGTTCACAGACAGGCCTGTATGGGTATTTTGCAATGGCTTTCTCTGTCGCGCTCCCATTAACAGCTCATGCACTTAAACAGCATCTCACTGACACTGCAGAGGCAGCAGGAGTCTCACCACCGTGCAAGAGGCTACCACCCTCAGCAAAGGATGCACACAGAGACACACTGCAGTGCACGGGGCCACAGCTCATTTCAAACCTGCACAATGCAACTTCAGCAAAACTCCCCATGAATCCTTCCTCTTGTCTCTCAGCACCCTCAACAAGTCACTAAAACCACAGATGGCAGACAGCGTACCCAACTGGAAAAGAACTGAAGTCAAATGCTCATATTGTCTGTTACTGATGCATTTCTTACATTTTTGAAAGGAACAGAGAGCAAATATTTTACAAAACTATTCCTATGCTTCTACTATGTATAGTTCTCCCTGTGATTAAAAATCAGTCTCTGGTTCAAACATGTGCAGTGTAATTACCCAAATATTAGAACTGCCCATTTCATAGTGTGAAGGTTACTTAACTTATCTGCACAGCAATAATATAATATTCATTAACATGTTCTAAATGCTAAAGAGTGTCCTTACATTGATCATACTGTTTGACGATAACGGCCTGATGTTCCTTAACCTTATGTCCAGCATACCATGCACCACTGTGAATGTTTTGCTCTTAATTTTGCAAAGCTTCAAGTATAGCTTCCTATTATAGTGCTTTATGTTCTATATCACAGCTGCTGTGTGTGTAGAAGGCCATTTGGGCCAACAAAACGTTATACTGTGATTAAAGTGTTTACATATATAGAATTTGCTTAAGTAAGTCAACTACATTACCACTACATCCATATGTCTTAATGCAATAATTATTTTCTTCCAAGTATAACTGTATTCAGATTATGGTCACTGTTTGCATGGTAGTTTTTTGTTTTTTGTTTTTTTTTTATCAAGAGTATGGTCTTTATTGAATACATGAATACTTCATAGTACTCAAGTATTCATGTATCTCCATTCAATGAATGAAGAAAAAGGTGGAGGGTGTTGTTCTTTTTCATGGGCAAAAAAGTCAAAATAGAGTAGTTTCAAGAACAGAAATAAGTTTTCAGAGCATTTTATGGTATTAGCGAAGGTTGGAGAGGGAATGATGCCGCACTGTGTGTTGCTATGGGATTGTAAGCAGTGAGGGTCAGAGGTCGAACGCTTGGGTATAAACAGCCAGGGGGAAATTAGTGGCCGTGAGCTGTCAGAAGGGGCCTGTTTGGGCTTGAACCCACCACCAAAGAGGAGCTGAAACCACAACCCGTTTGAAAAACAAAAGGAAAAGAAGAAAAAAAAAGCCCTTGGTGTTTGATCCGTGCTTTGAGCAGGACCACACTAAATGGCTTTTACTGGGTTTGACTGTGTTTAAAGCTTTGATCCTGATGAAAAGTTTGGGTACATTCTGAGTGTTTTTGTAGCACAGACAGATTGCTGCCATCATGCAAGTTTGTGTTGATTAGATATAATTTATGTAAGAGTGTCCCAATACCTGCGTATGTGCGCTACTTGCCAGGCTTCTCACCAAACAGCTCCGCCCCCTGCCGTGCGGTCACTGCTCACAGTACAATCGTTGCCAGGACAATGGGAATCAGGAAAAACAACATGAAACAATTTAACAACCGTGTCAGTAAGAGAAAGGCAAGAGACTGAAAGAGATTATCTCACTTCCTTCACTGCTTGTCATGCAATTGGAGGCGACAGAGGCTCAGTCAGCAGAATTCACCTCAATTTAACGCTTATGAAGCACTGGTGATACGTCCATCATCATACAAGTGTCATCAGAAAAAAAACAAACAAAACTTAATTTTTTTTATTGTTTTAATATCTTCCATTAAATCCCTTTCCGTAATCAAGTGAGTCGGAAAAACAGAGTAATTTTTTTTGTTTAGCATTAAGGCTTTATTGCTATGCTAAATATGTATATATATATATACATATACATACATATATATATATATATATATATGTGTGTATATATATATGTGTATATATATAAATAACATGCCAGAATTTTCAATCTAGGCCAAAGGGACGCCAGTGTAAGTATTTGCTGACATCTTTAGACGAGAATGAAGATACAGGAGATAAAGCTCTGCCAGATGTTTCCTAGAATGAGAAGAATTTCCGTACTGGCACACACGTGGCCATCCATAAATACGTCTCATGCACGACAACCCTGTCGCTTCAAAGAGTCTGATTCTCTTAAAATAATGTATGCTTCTGTGCATGTCCGCATGTCCATGTTTTAATGGAAACGTATATAAGTTGAGAAAGTTTTTAAGTTGTGTTTCAGTGCATTTTCCAGGAAGGTAATAGAGCCTTTGATAACCTTCCTTTTGGACAATAAAGGAAGTCAAGACTCCTGCAACATTTGTCTTGGGACTCTCATCTGGGTCGTGAACCATTTATTAGGCTGGACACAGTTAATTTACTATGATGTTCCTACACATTTGACCAACACACTTTTCCTGCAAATAACAGTACAGAATAATAGTCATGAGGAGAAGGTCCAGTTGTTGAAAGACTGTACCATTGTAGTAGTGGTCAGCTGTCTCACCTGATGACAGCTGGGACTGCCACCGTGACCCTGATGGATAGATTCCTTCATAGTGAATACCATGAAGTTATGCCATCAGTCCTGAAGAAAGGAAAAGTGTGTTTGAAGATATGGACAGCCTCTTGGCCTCACCATGAACTGCAACATTCCTCGCCGGTGTCCGGCACAGATATGGCACACCGATTTGTCTTTTACGTAATGAACTGAAAGGTATCATGAAACTTTACATTTGATGGTAAACCTGCACATTGCTGTCACTATCTTTTTATTCTTTGTGTGTATGTGTGTGTGTGTTTATTTTTAAGAAAACAGGGGTCATAATTAGCTGCATCTACATTTTTTATCATTAAATTTGATCTTTCGACAACCTTTTTCAGCTTCTAAGTGAACTACATTTTTTTTTCTTTCCGCAATGTTGTCAGGGACTTTAATAGTTTAATTTGACTTGCAGAAATTCCCTTGCACATCTTGTTTTATCAATTTCTTTTTTAAACAGTGCAGTAATACGATAGCTGCACTTATCACATGAAAAGAAATCTGAGCTGCAAAGCAGGTTTTCACCTTGCAGTTAAGCTCTAAATGCAGAAGTCACATTTATTCAGCTCAGAGGCAGCATAAGAAAAGTTTTTGTTTTTTTTTGTTTGTTTTTTTTACAGTAGAAAGTCAATGTAGCTGAAAATCTTTCATTTATCTGTTCCTTGTAACCCATAAAGAAACAGATATGTTGTGTAACCGTCCAGATCTTTTTATACCTTAACATCAGCTTAACATCTGTGTGCCATTCAGGATAGCTCAGAGGTCACCAGAGTTTGGAGACACATTAGACACATCACTTATGGGAATATGTAACTGAAACATTTTAGATATGTTGCGCATGACAAAATGAAAATATCCACCAACTGAAATGGTCTTAGTTATTTTTGCCAGAACACATTCCATTTTAACTGCATATAACTGTTGACTCCATCCATCCATCCATCCATCCATTATCTATACCCACTATTCCCAGTACAGGGTCACTGGTGGTGGTGGTGGTCTGCTGGTGCCTATCCCAGCTCACTTCAGTCAAAAGGCAAAACTGTTGACTCTTTATTAGAATTTGAAAGTACAGAAATACAAATAGGTGATTGAGTTTGATATTATCTCTCCAAAGAATTCTAGATTTAGATTTAGTTCCGTCTAATCTGACCTTTTTATTCTTGACATTGACTCTTGACACTTCGCTGAACTCTATATTTTTCCCGGTGAAGGTTTTTCATTATAAGGGACGGTGTCCACCTTCTGGAGACCGTCCTTGTCAGTATTTTGAAATGGGCTTCTGAAGCATCTGACACTGTTGTCCTAAAGAACATTAAGTTGCTTTTTTTGAAGCCTCTTAATCTATAATTATGAGTCTGAAAAACTTGGCGAGGACGAGGTCTGGTCCAGCAGGCGAAGCGTTGCCCTCATTGATAAATATGCAGCTGTTTCCAGTGAAGTCAGTGGGTTGCAGGCTTTAGGTAACTCACAGCCATCTATCATCATTGCGGTATTCAGCTGCGTGCAATAAGGTGAAGGAGAACACACGCATATAGCATGCAGTTGCACATGCACACTCAATTTCCCTCACAAAACACAGGCATGCCACAGAACACCTGACAGGTGCAGGCGTGGTTTTCTGCAAAACACGCTATCTTGACACGCTAACTCATTCTTAAATCTGAGCTACGTGCCTGAGGCCAAGTACTAAGCACCTTAGTTTACTTTCTGAAGCCTGTTCCTCCTTCGGTCCGTGACTGTGGACGCACCCTCTTCCGATTGTGGGACGCCTGTCACTTTGCTCATAATGGAGCTGCAAAGAGGCCTGAGAATGTGATCTTGTCTGATGAGTATTGGACCTGTTAGTCGTATCAATGCTGCCAAACCCATGATCATCAGGCATTATTTGCATGTTTGACAAACTACTTAATTAATCTCTTACAAAAGCACCAATGTCTTATTCAAAAATGTACACTGCAACAGTTCAAATAATCTGAAATTTTTCAAAAAAGAAACAATATACTGTATATCTAAATCTTCTCAAAGCTAGCAAAGAATGATTTATTTACCAAGTCAATGACACGTGACACACCACAATAGTACCTTCCAGCAGATTTAAAATAGAAACATTATCACGTCTGTCAGGAATGGATATAAGTAAGTTCCCAAAGGTTTTTATACCTAGCTTTACAAAAAAGTTTCACTTGACTGGCATTGTTATGGCAGAACTGGATTTTTAAAAAGAAAAAAAAAGAGAGGTGGATTAATGGCAACAGGTAGTGTAAACTCCCTTGGCCTGAAGCATTTGATCTTTATACACATTGGCTTCCTGTGTCATTTACAAGCTGTTTGCATGCATACAGCACAGCCAAGAGTGCAAAAAACCAGATCAGTAAGTCCACAGTTTTCTTTTAAGTGCATGTGTGTGTTGCTTTTGTTTTCGTTGTTAATTAATGCTGGCTGCAGTTGCAGAGTTGTCAGGTGTGAGTCAAGATTTGTTTTTATTTTTTTCCCCCTATTCTAGTAGTTTGAGGTACATGTATCATATACATTGTGAGAGCGTGACAGGCTGTTTAAAAAGGAAATTGTATAAGTAATGTGAAATCATTGATTATGGAGTTGAAAAGCCTTCTGAATATAACATATATATATATATGTCTATACACGTTTATATATATATATATATAAATTCCTTGTATTTTGGCACTATCATCAGATGGACTGTATCAAGAAAGATCCGCCTACTCTTGTTTCTGAATTTAAGTGTTCTGAAAACAAAGAACTTGTTCTAAGAACATCATCGTCAACACGTCAGTAGAGGAATTTTATCACACTATTGTCAGACAAAACAAAGAAGAAAAAGCCTGTTTCAAATATCTTATAGGTGTAACTAAAGAACTACAGTCAGACTATGGTTAAATTTGGGTAATCAGTTTGATTAAATGAGATAACTGTATTAACCTAACAAGCATAATTTCAGACTGTTGAGAGAAAACCTACGTAGGGTGTGGAGGACTTGGAAACTCACCACAGAAAGGCCCCAGTTGAGATCTGAACTTTGTCATTGTGAGAGTAGCAGGCCACCGTAAAACTCACACTCACAAATTTACTAATATTAGAAGGTTATTTTCACATTTTCAACACACTTTTTTTCCCGAGAGAGGACAACAATACTTCAGCAACCATTCATTTTTGTGACTCATTATGGTAACAATCTTAGCTTCTTATTTCTCAACATCAGTTATCAGCCCCAACTTGATAGTAGCTGCCTGCAGACAGGTTTGCCTCCACCAGCTTCTGGAATGTCTTAAATTATAATCAAAATCAGAATTACTTTATTGATCCCTTAGGATCCCTCCAGTCCCCCTGGGGTGTGTTCCAACTATTGGGGGATCACACTCCTCAGCCTCCCGGGGAAAGTCTATTCCAGGGTACTGGAGAGGAGAGTCCGGCCGATAGTCGAA
>JBAMYA010000018.1:18413338-18423349 GCA_037176975.1 Arrhamphus sclerolepis | reverse complement strand
CTGTGAATTTGGAACTTTATTCAAATGCAGCTGAGAACAGGTGGGTCTTTAACCTGGATTTAAATAAACTGAGTGTTGGTAGTTTAAAATCACATATGAAGTTACTGCTGCATTACTGAATGCTGCCAGTTCATAGCTATTAAATTTCCTTCTCAGTGTTCTTTCCAGGATTTCTTTTTGACTGTTTGTCCTAAAAAATAAAATAAAATAAAATAAATGCTTCTATGAAGCCTATTTACACATAGAGGAATGTTTAATGTCACAAATTAATCTAAATCTTTTGTTTTTGTCTCATTTTCATTAACAAAATCCTAATAGGCATTTACTGTGGCTACTGTTAATGTTTCCAGTATTGTTTCATGACCCTCATGATCCTTCGTGCAACTGCAAAAACACCTCTCAGGTATCAACTATGCTTCTGGAAAAGTCACAGCCAAATGAGGTAAACATGTTCAAAGCCTGTTTTGTCAGAGTTCTCCTTTGCTTTGCAGTCGCTAAAGAAAACAACTTGTCCTCAATATGAAAGACAGACAGGGAGAAATCTGCCGGTGAGCTGCTGTCATTCACAAAACACTTTCATTCATCCCCAGCTGGGAGTGTCTCGAAAATTAATCGTGTGCTCGCTGCAGAGGCTGCTGACAGTGATCCGGACTGAAATGAAGAAATGAGCACGACTGACACGACAATTATGGATCATTCTGTCAGTTGTCTCCTTGATTGTTGAGCATTTCATGAATATCACACACACTGAGATAACAACACCAAACATGATTTTCTGTTGCAGCCACTTCCACCTCTCTTGACAAAACCGGTGTGCATGACAAGAGAGAGCTTTGCGCAAGTCTGAATAATTGCTTGAAAGTAAACTTATGAGTCACGCTGCGGGAACTGGAACGCAAAGTGGCATACCTGTACATTTGTACACTTGCATCTGTGCATAATCAACTGAGGCGTATACTTAAACATGGACATAGTTGGCACCGCACCCATGCATGAACATGTTCACTCTTTATTCTCATGGAGTTTCGTGTTTGTAAGATACGTTGAATTTAGACAAAAGTAAAAAAACAAAAATGCTCAGTGCAATGCTTTATGATTATATGAAATAAGCTGTTAATGAGGTTTGCTCCATATTTACCATATACGCCGAGTGGCAGTTATAGACATCCAATGAAACTTTTAACACCTCAACTGCTAACTCACACGTTATTATTTAGTGCTTTTTGTCTTATGGATGAATATTCTGCTGCATAGTTGGTTGACCTGTCACACAATGGTAACAGTTGCTGTGTCACGACAAAGGCCTGAGTCATATTTAAGGGTTAAGTCATGTGTGATTAATTGATAGTAATGCTTGGCAGGCATTTTTCATAATCACAGATGCTGACTCTATGGTCCCTTATCTCTACGCTGTTTTTAAGGTTTTGCTTCATTCACCGTTCACTCAGCAAAGGAATGCCATGACTGGGAAATTTCTAATGAATTAGTATTGGGAAGCTATATGAGAAAGAGAGACAACATCCTTCCCAGATGTTTGCTGTGTATATTTGGACAGCTGTGATATTTTGTCCTCAGGGCCATCCAGGAGATTACACTAAATCAGGAAACAGTCTTAATTTGTAACTGAAGTGAAAAAGAGAAAGTATTAATGTTGAAACAGACAGGCAGTGTCTTCCTTACTTATCTTGATGTCTATGAAGCTACAACGCTCAGATTCCTGCTGACGTTAGTGTCAGGTCTACTGCTTGTATCGCAACAGAACATCTCTGTTATGATGCATGCGGCTGCTTCCTGCAAAGCAGTGGAGAGAACTGACAGCCTGAGAATGTAAATGTAAGAACTGAGATAAAACGCTTAGAAAGGGAGTTTGGATAAGTAGGATGAGCTGGTGTGCCACAAAAAACATCAAACATTTTAGACAGAGTTCTCTTCTTTTTTTTTCCATTTTGGAACCACTACAATCAGGACTGAGGCTCATAACTGACATAAGATAAAATCACAATAACTTATCTGTTGGCAGACTGAGGGAATGGATGTTGGCAGTTCTATTTGTAGCCTCATTTGATGTGGCACTCAAGGGCAGACTGAGTGAACATTGTCTTGTCACCACATGAACATGACATCAGTAGTATTTCCTCGTGAGAATTTATTTTCTTTGCCATCCAAGTGATATTATATTATCAAATGCAGCAGCATGCTAGCCTGGTTGGCGGAAGGGGCTGCAGATTGCGCACAGAGCAAAAAAGATTGGAGGAGTAAAGAAGAGACAAGTGTTTCTTTGGGATGTTTACGTGATGCACACATTGCAAAAATGGGTGGATGACAAGCTGTGCTGCCCTGCGGGGATCAAAATTTATTTAAGACAGGTTACACCCATTGGCAACAAACAAATGCACTCTCGTCTCTGTCATTCTCACACACACTTGAGTCTAGTGCTTACACGCATCCACATCTCCACAGAAACCTGCAGCCGGAAAACATGCACACATACTTGAAGGCATTGTGGTTTGTGCATAAGCCAGGTGTGGCAGTTCCCTCAGTAGTTTCTGTCGTGTCTCTTTAACAGTCCGGTATCATGATCACCATCTTTAATCTCTTGCTGTGTGAGACCTGAGAGCTAACAAGCAGTTGGATTACAGCCTTGATTTATCACACATGCCACAACGGCACACAGCAGCCAGCTCTGTTCACACACTTACCTGGATTGCATAACAGTAATGTGTTTCTTGCTCACTTTTCTTCATGTTTTATCACAACTATGTGTCAGTAAAGCTCATATCGTCACTATACTACAGTACCTTTCAGAATAAGCACAACTGTTAACATGAATGCAAACATGCCCAAGGCTAGTGAGCATATGTGTCAGGCCTCATGCATCCCCATTCTATCGTACTACTTGTCACCCAACGAGGGATCAGATGTTGGAGTGCTTCACTATCCTTGCAGTTTACATGTATTCCCACTGGTGCAAAAGGAAGAGCAGTGTAATTTACACTGCTGTCCAGCGGCTGAGCCAGAACCATCAGCTGCAGTGTCATCATCCTGCCTCTGTGTTCCCACTCTCTGTAATAAATCCAATGTGTCAGAGCACCTGGTGTGCACAAATGATTAACTGGTGGCAAAGAGAACTGATTAAGCAGATAAAGCTTGGCACACAATAGTCTCAATGCTACACGTGTACCTGTAGAACCAGAGCCTCCTCACGCAAGGAATTTCTTCATCTCTCTTAATCATTCTGTTGGTTTGTTTATACATTTCTTTAATTGAAAGGTCTAAAAAAATAAAAACACAGAAATAACACCTATTTTCCATGTAGCTATTTCAGAAATAACACCTATTTCCCATGATCAGGCCTTCAATGTGATTTAGGATTAAATTTCATTCTGAAAAAGCAATAATCTGCAGCTGGAGTCCCATTGATAGGAAGAGTATGGGGTGCAGAGATTTAAAACATTTTCAAACATGAAGACACATAGATAAATAAAAACATGTGCAATAGTGGGCTGATTTTGCTGGATCAGGGATCAAAGAACATATCACTGTTAACTGAACAAAGTGCAACATACAAAGGGCATGGCTGCTCACTTTTGGCAGTTTTGTGACACAAGATACTTGGTACACTAGTCTGCCACTTGAAAAACAGAAGAACAGTGGAAGATCACATTGCTACATATTATAAGTAGATACACAGCTTATTTGCATCTGGTCACCATCAGAGTCAAGCAACAAAAAGCAGACAGAATTATTATTATAATAGTATTATTTTATTAGACAAAATGTAGATTATAATGGATTGGTGGTGGCAGACAAAGTTTTAAACAGGGGCATCACCAGTAGGTATCATTTATAAAACAAATGGAATAAAATCAAAAACCTTCAAGCATGCAAAGATGGCAAAAAAAGTGTTTTTTTTTTAATTGTCTAAAACAGGAATTAAAGCATATTTAACATTGTTGTCTCATAGGCAACCAAGTGTACTCAGCACATGAGGACCTCTTCCAAATACACTGACAAAAAGTTGTAGAACATAAAAACAAATGAATTTATACATACACATCTATAATAGGCTATATAATAATTTAAAAAGATTCACACACCAGTGCAACTAAAGCAAAAGCGTCACTTTTGTTTCCACATAAAGTTCCCAAACCATTTTAAACTAAGTAATGCTTCTGTCTGTGAGGGACGGCATGCTTTGCTTGACATCATCAACTTCTCTTGCTGAAACAGTAGAAATGCACTATTCTCTCTCTCGCTTTCTTTTTTTTTCACACAACTTAGCGTGCCGTCTAAAAAAGAAAAAGAAAAACGACCGATGACTGTTTTGATAGAAATGAGTGACCGATACCTCCCTCACCTCTTTTTGTACACAACCTCCCGACCCTTGGCTCTGCCCGAGCAAACACAGTCTGCACGCAATGCACAATGATTAACCCGGAGATCGTCTATTCATAAGAGAATCACTCGGCGAGAAAAAAAGTCTCCAGTTTTCAGCCTAGAAAGTCAAAGGTTAGTCACCTCATTGTTCAGTTTGCACTTTTTGCACACTTTTACTATGAAGGAAGAGACTTCAAGTCATGTAGGCCTACATAAATACGTAATATATGCTACAGGTACAATATGCTTAAATAAGAACTTATATGTAGGCTATCTGCTTTCTCTACAC
Organism: Arrhamphus sclerolepis; assembly: GCA_037176975.1. Classification (NCBI taxonomy): domain Eukaryota; kingdom Metazoa; phylum Chordata; class Actinopteri; order Beloniformes; family Hemiramphidae; genus Arrhamphus; species Arrhamphus sclerolepis. The sequence goes on along the minus strand of JBAMYA010000018.1, from coordinate 18,418,683 downwards.
ACATTTTTTTCAGCATTACATGTTTTGTCTCAGAAGGAAAAAAATAAATAATTGGTGGATGAGCTACTCTTCAACATACTGATGATACAGTTGTGGTTTTGTCTCTGGAAGTAAACAGGCGTATTGCTCCTCATGCTGATTTGATATTTGCGATTCTGCGAGTTCATTTTTATTGTAGCTTGTCAACAGGTTTATAGCAATTATTTGCTTGCTGTAATCTGAAGTCACAGCCGCTGTTTAGTCTGAGAAACACTGATTAGTGACGCCACCAAAGGTATAGACAATCATCTTGACGATTGCTTGTGGTCATCATTATTATTATTATTTATTTATTATTTTTTAATGGATCACAGTGAGAGGTCTTCTGTGTAAGCCCCTCTCCGGGTCGTCCCGTTGATAGGCTGGTTTTTGCGCTGCTCAAAGAATGAAGGTTGCCGTGGGGTGACTTGTGTGCGTGTGTGAGTGTGTGTAAGGGGCAGAAAAGGTTAATTTATGTCATGCATGACTTGTTTTGCGTGCCAAGCGTATCCATATAGCCTACTATTTCCCCATAGAAAAAAAAAGATTGCCCATCTATTTATCCTATAGAGCACTGGCAAATATGATGTCAGTTGTATTCGAGGAAAAGTGAATACAGCATATTTAGGTGTGTAAAAATAAATAAATTACACATTTTGAAAGTTACATATTGGGAATATAGAGATACAAATGAAACTAGACTGTTTTCAAAGAAGAATGTGTTCTGCAACTAATCCCATTGTCTTAGTTCCACTTTGAAGAGATATTTGGAAATAAAGGTAAAGTTTAATGTTAATATTTATCTAATGCTGAATTAAAACCATTTTATCACATGAGGGCTGAGGAAAGTTTGAAACAGTTACTTGTGGTCAGTATAAACACTTACAGCTGACATAATGACATAGTTTTTCATTCAACTTGATTTTTTTTGTACGGTCATAGGCCAGCTTCCTAATAAATGCTTAAGATCTTTACCAAGAACTTTTTTTTCATCTTCTTTTTAAAGTTGTTTTGTATTGTGGCTCTTTGTTGTACTTTATTTACATGCATTTGCAAACCAATGACAGTATTATATGCTAGTATTATAAAATATAATAGAAGTATAATAGAAAGGATAATAAATAGGACTTCTGTTTAGTTGGTGATTTCATCATTTGTTTGATTTAATCTCTGTGCAGTATTACACCTGGGCTGGATTCACCACCTGAAAACCTTCACTTGAAGCCAAATTTGTCAAGACTGAGATGATGCCTCTGTTGCATTCATGTACTACAATTAACTGGACACAGATCCATGTATTTGACCAGGTTTTGTGCTCCTCTTTTTTTCTTTCTGGCAGTTTAGATCATGACTTTCTGTCTTTACGTGTTTTGTCCTCCCTGATCTCTCCCTCTTTGGCCTTGCCTATTTATGCTCGGTTATGACACCTTCAAGCTCCACAAGAGAGGGAGAGGTGACAGAAAGATAGATGACCGAGATATTTCCGCACGCAACAATTGTTGCTGCTGCCACGGAGCACAAATATACTTGCATAAGGAGAGAGGAGGGCAGGGGAGGGGAAACTATTAGCTCAGTTACTAATCTGGTATTCACACTCGGTGAGGAGAGGAAGGTGATCCAGTAACGCACACACACACCCCCAACACACACATCCACATAAACACAGGTGTTTGTGTGTTTGTGCTCATTCCATGTACATGTACACATACGCACTAATGCAAAGAAAAAAGTCCCTCTCCCCCTCTGGGACGCTGCAGTGTGCTGCTGTTGCGTGCGAAGGGCATATCAGCGCAGTCTGCTCAGCTGATTTTTGTGTGAAGGTGGTGACCCACTCTGACCTGTTATCTGCTGATAGTGTCCTCTTGTTTTGACCTGAAATATCTGTCTTCTATATAGCCATCACCTGCAGCTCCAGTCAGTGACCTTTAAACAAAGTAGAGTCTTATCTTTTTTTTTTTTAAATTATCCCACGGTTACCTAAAAGGATGCAACATCCGGAGCCAGATGCTTAAAATCGTTGCTTTTTGATTATAACATGTAATTTCTTAGTTTGATTCAAGTTTTATGACGGCTTTCCTTTGGGGTAGTTTGCATGCTCTGTGAATATGCTGTTTTTATAGTTCCAATAACAAGATCTTAAAGTTTAATTTGGGTCCTTTATCGCATATTATTGTAAACCGGTCTAATTTTCTGTCAGTCAAATTGATGTTGGATTTCTGCACATCATTTGCATGTGTTCCAAGAAAAGCTGGTGTTACAATTGCAGGTAGGAGAGTGGATTTAAGTTCTAGTTTTATATGTGTGTTTTTAATCGCGCTCCCCCACGTTTCATTTTTATTTCTAAATCTGCTTCCAACTAAACTGCATTTGCAAACAACCATCATTTTCTTGTTGGCTTTAGATTGCACGTAATAACGTACAAGTAGTTAGTCAAATTGGTGCAGCAAAAGCAAAATCAACAAATAAAAAAGCTCAGTTTCCCCAAGAAAAAAACTGTTTTCTCGCATACCATGTTTAAGGTTTTGATATTTAATGTAAAAAAAGAGGCAAATACCTAGGAATTCACTTAGAAGTTCTGCTTAGCTCGAGATTTGAACTATATACACATATTTATACATGTTAGCAGCACACAGACATTTTGACCTGCTTTGAACTGGAGCCACAACCTGATGAGATAAGAAACTTCCTGTAAGCCACAAAGAGCTGTTTAGTCGTCATGTTTGATCACATACCTGCAAAATATCAAATTAAAGAAAAAAAGGAAAAAATAAAAATCAGAACGGACGTTGACAAGTTTAGATCAGGACACTATTGCACAACATTTAAACCAGCGTTTTTGCACAAACCAGGGCAGGAGTATGCTGCGAATTTCTATCAGGTCATAACCAACATTCATGTGAGGTGTCATGACCTGCCGACCAAAATAATCCTATTAAGGTTTGCTCAATGGGGCACACGCAAGGCTGAGAGACTGTTCAGTGCTCTCCTGCGGGCACAGCTATTGTTCTCCTTCACACTGCACCAACTGTGCCATTACATTTATGTCACATTGAGGTTTTCAACTGAATTTAATTGAAAGGATGAACAAAATAAAAGTAAGCTGACCAGCAGTTTGAAAGTTGGAAATGTAGCAGAAACAGAAACCTCCAGTTATCACCGTGAACGGACTGGGGTGTCGTGTCCGAAGCTTGGCAACAATTGTGTTGATGGCATCACACCAAGTGTTAAGCAGGTGAAACTCAGAGCCAGCAGTTCAACATCCAGGGAGCAAAGACGCTCCTTCACAGTGACACGATTATATCATTTGTGGCTGAAACAGCACTTTGATCTCTATCCCTTGGTTCTCCTAAGTATGTTTGTGGTCTCTGTCTGACCTTACTGCCTGAGGTCAGTAGAGAAGTTGCAATTTGCAATATATTCCTGCAACCATGTCAGCAGTCAGATTCAAAATGACCAGAGCTGTGTCTTCCTAAGATCTGAGTGTGAAGGGGACTACTGTCTGAATGCTCTCTGAGGGGCTGGAAGATTTGAACACATGACTGCTCCCCATTTGTAACAAAGACTCAGAATATGTGGAATATGCCTATTTCTTTATTTGACTACATTTTAAATCAGATCACTTCCTGTTAGTGAAAACACTAATTTTCTTCAGCGAATCACCTGCCTCCATCTAACCCTGTCCTCTGCATCGTCCTCTCTCACACCAGCGAACTTCCTGTCCTCTTTGACTACAGACATACCTCCCTCCTCTCTCCTTCTTCCACCAACAATGTCCCAATTTCCATCAGTGCCCTGTAGGTCCATAGTGCCAGTGATGGCCGTGGCTAACCCAGAACCAGTATGGGTTTCTGGGGTCTTCTCCATGGTTAGTTTGGCATTGGTTTTTTGTCGGATGACCTTCCTGACACAACCATCCGCATTTGTCTGGGATTGGGACTGTCTCAAAAAGTCACCAGCTTGTGACCCCCTGAGGCTCGTCAAATGTGTGAAACACACCTGCCGTTGCCCCTTGTTGAAATAAATGCCTGTTGGTTGCATGAGAAAGAAAAATAATACTTGACAGTTGATTGAAGGGACATAAACGTCTTGTTTTCCCATTTCACAGAAGCACATCAAGTCTCCAATCATTTTGAAACCATCATCCTGTTGAAGTCTTATTGATGAACTGTGCAGCCTTCCAGAAAAGAGTGATTTTTATTTTGTCAATTTTGGTGAATTTTGAGGTGCTGACTCTTTAAAAAAGCCACTTTTGAAGAAAGTTTAAGGGATACTGGTTATATAACTACAATGTGCATCTTTTGAAAGACTGATTTTTTTTTTTCAGTCTTGCCACCATGAGACATGTTTTAAACACATTTTACAACTTTATGACTGTGGGTGAGGTGCCATTCTTTTTGATTTTAAATCATAAAAACCACCATGAAGAAACAGGAAAAAAACACACTACCTGATGGTACTGGTATGCAGAGGAAGACTCTCACACAGTGAGGTAGATGTACACACCTGCTCTCAAGGTGTGTGTGTGTGCGTGACAGCCCTTGCGTGAGTAGACTAACAACCTTCATAGTCATTACACCTGCTTTTATGTCCAGGAATTCTCTGTGAGGTATATGGCTGTTGGCAAAACATTTTTTTCTTTTTCTTTTTTTCTGACTTCTGTCAAATGGACACGGGTAAACTAACACCAAATACCTCAGGGCTGGTGTCCAGCTCCGCCTGCTGCCACTGCTGTTCCCCCTGTGCTTGAGCCAGCACATGGCTTTGGATCCGTACAGTGGCACTTCTGATCACTTTCCAAAATAGCCTGTAATCCCTTCAGTCTTTTTACGAATTTTAAAACGTCAGTGCCGAGTCCCTTTGTAAAGGGGATTTCAACTTCAAATGCTTACACTGACTTAATTTATTACTGGCATTGTGTTTTATCTTTTTTCCATAGAAAGCAGCTGTTTGTCATGGCAAATAATCAGAAAATAAAAGCCTCAGCGCGGGAATATGAGCATTCATGAGAATATATTCAGAAATATCTGTGAACAAAGTATACAATTCAGCCCGATTTTATGTGATGCTTAGTCTTGGTACCTCTCTGTGTGTGAGCAAGCACACCAACACAGAATCATTCAAAAACCGAGCAGCACTGCCTCTTGATTTGTTTACACTATATTACTAAAATTGTTTAAAAATGTAGTTTTGTATCCTCCAAGATGACATGTGCAATCAGCTGTTTTTTTTTACCCTGAGTCTAAACTTCCTACCAACTATTTAAAGCTTTGTTTGTTAGATATAGTTGTTACAATACAGTAATATATATATGTGTGTGTAAATATATA
>JBAMYA010000018.1:18308458-18387146 GCA_037176975.1 Arrhamphus sclerolepis | reverse complement strand
TATCTATCTATCTATCTATCTATCTATCTATCTATCTATCTATCTATCTATCTATCTATCTATCTATCTATCTATGGCAGCTTGAACTTGGGGACCATTTAATTGCATCTTTCTTTTTCTCTTTTCTTTCTCTCTCTCTCTTTTTTTTTTTCTGTTTGCTTGTTTCAGGTCTAATTTTACAGGACTTTTGTTTTGTTGCTGGGCTGTAACAAGTGTGTCATCAGTTGACATCCCACCTGTTGGCCGCGGGGCCGCGCTCACACACCGCTCACCCCCGCGGCTGCGATCTTCTTCCGCGCATGCGCCTTGCGTGGCCTGAGCGGAGCCCATTTCCTCCAGCAGAAGGCCTCCGCAGAACCGCAGACCAGCGCTCCCGCACACGCACGCAAACATACACACATATGCCGTCTGAGCACAGACAGCCGTCACAGCAAAGCCACGTTTGGGATTGTCCAACATTAATACCGCCGATCCTGGATGCCCCAGATCTTAGAAGCTGTCCTGATGGGTCTTCATCGCTAGTTTGCAGCAACATCTGGTCGACACCACAGCGGTATCTTTTCTTCTGGGTGAGTTGGCCACAGCGCTCTGACTGTTTTGTGTCTGTTGCTGCTGCTGAAGCATTTTTTTAAGCACGGGGAGGTTCAAGGGAGCGCGAACGGGATCGTAGTAACTGGATGTTAAGCTCAGTTTTGGTCGTGGCTCTATGGTTCGCCTGTGTGACCAGGTACCGATCTAAAGCTGCAGTTAAACCTGGCTGAGCGTTAGCCTTAGCTGCTAGTTAACGTGCACAGAGAGAGGGAGAGAGTAGTGTTGCGAGGTCCATTATCGGACACAATCTGGCTTTATGCTAGGTCTGGCCAGATTTTTACCCTTTTCATCTTCTCGACTACAAGATAATTCCGCTTATTAGAATAGAAATAAAGCATACGAAATTGGATAACTGTTGCAATTAAGTCTGTGCTGTTTGCTTATGTCACTAACGATTAATTCAGGGGTGGTTGTCGCTGCTGTGTCTCAAATCACCGAGTCACCACCCCCCTTTTCTGATCAAATCTGATTCCATTGTCGGACGCATTGTTAGCGGGTCATATGGTCTTGACATATTCCTCTCTGTTCCTGACATGTGGTCCAACATTGCAGGGAGTACCACAGATGTAATTGGGAGCCGTGCAGTGTTGTTATGAGCTAATGTACTGTTTTCAGTGAAAAGGGGGAGGACCTGGCTATAGAGATTTGGCTTGTATGGCATTGAAATATCAAAAGCTGTGTGATTTTGACATGAGGAAATAATGTAGTTTGCTCTTAATTATGTTTTTCCTCCAGCAATTTGCAAGGAAATACGCCCGACAAATACAACAGAGTGATTCTGTCCGATAATGGATCCTGCTGTTTTAGCCTCCCTTGTGCTGCACTGGGACAAGGATCGAGCTGAGGTTCAGCCCTTTGCCTTTGGAAAAAACATCGATCTGTATCTCCCCATTGTGTGTTGTTTTTTTTTTTTTTTTAATAGAAGATGACCTCCATCATCGCAAGCTTTGGTATCTCTCTGGTTTTTAAGATTCATATATTTCACAATTAATAAAAGTGCACAGCTTGTTGTCCTGTTGTCAACATATAACTGGAATGCACTTAAGATGTCTTGTTGCTTTGATGCCTATTCTCCATATATATATGTTTTATGTCCAATTAGCATTGCTTCAAAGAGAGTTGGGAGAGAAAGTGAATCTGTAGAAGTGGTACAACTTCAGTGTTGTTCAAAGATGCCTAAATATAGTGTACGTTTAAAAAAAAAAAAAAGCAACAACCCAATAAACTATGAATCAGTTCCTGTTTATTGAGTGCAAAAAATAACCCAATGAGAAATGAGAAACCAATGAGAAACTCTTGGTCTCTCCAGCTTTTGCATTGTTTCATTCGTCAGCGCTTCAGTGGTAACAGTCTGGAGTGTTGAAATGTGCATACCTTTGCAAGCTGCAGCATGACTGAAAACAGTGTCTGCGTCTGTGATGTAATGTTCATTTTCATAGTATGTCCATGCAGTTCAGATGAAGAGCATCCAGCTGCTTTCCTTTGTAGCATGCCTTATCAGTTCCAATCTTTGCCCAGGGTTATTCTCAGGGAACAGATCTCATGATTAGTTTATTATCTCGGTGCCTGTGCTTGTTATCTGACATGGTAGCCTGTTGTGGTAGCTCCAAATCTCAATTCTCTTCTGTCCAAATCTTGTTGCTAATTTTAATGGCTGATTGCCCCAGCAGGTCTGACCAGTAGTTTGCCTTTGCATTAGAATCTGACCAGGGATAACGACATGAGAAATGTCTGATTGGATTGATGTGCATCTTGCTTGTTTCAGAGTTTTGTATTTGAGCTCATTTGGAAACATAATGCATATTATGGTCCATAAAGGAGACTCACAGACTTGAAAGATGCATTTTGAACAGGGTGATTATGATGCTAGCTTTGACTTTTCTATTAGAGAAATCTGTTGCATTACTAGTTAAGAGTCAATGAGGGTTTTTTCCACGTTTCCCCAGAGGAATTTGAACCAGACTGTAAAATATTAGGAATCTGTCAGGACTAACCTGCTGCTTTTATACTAGGATGTCTTATGTATCACCTTGTGGTTCTGCGTGAAGAGTCCATACAATTAATGCTCCCTGAATCTGTAATTATGTATGTAAAATGCAAAACTTGTATGAAACATGTGGTTCAAGACGTAGTGCCTTTCCTCAAATGAATCTGTGACCACATTATTCAAGTCTAATCAAGGTGCAGTGTGACGGGGGCTTGAGCCAGCTAAACAAGCCTGTGGGAATACATAGCTGCGTGTTGGCTGTCGTCTAATTAGCAATGAGTTCATTTGGAGGTGTGGGGGGCTGTCCGGTCGATCCTTAAAGCCGCAAAAAGCTGAGCTGTGTTACTGTCTCATGTCGAGCTTTGAGCCTGGCTTATGTGTTCAGCAGGAAGTAGTGGCTCCACTGTCTGTACACTGACCATCTCATTGCACATTTGAAGCCTGTCCAAGGCCCCGTTGACCTCGACACAATGGCCGCGTTTAGCTCTTTTCTTTTTTTTTTTTTTCCCTTCCCCAGACTTTTCTTCTTCTTTTCCTTTTTTTAATCAGCAAGCACAATAACAGAGATTTATTGTTGACTCCACTTCACAGCTAAAGGTATGCTGACACTTGTGACCAACAGGATGTCACAGATGATGTAAGATATATCCTGCAAGGTAGACTGTCTTGCATCTCTCTGCACAGATGCATTATGCTTTATTTATTTCTCGTATTGTGTTAGTAGCTGTAAAAGACATTACACTATGGGTTCCAAGCCGCTCGTCTCTTCATTCAAGCATGCAGAGTAATGTTTGATGAGGCACATGTACATTCTGAGTCATGGATTTTTATTGTAGACCTTGCAAGATGCAAAGTGGCGAATCGTGTCACGGTCCACCAGTAAAGAAAGAGTGACAGAAAATGAACCTGACAGTAGGTCCGTGACTGCACTGCTTCCTCTTTTGAGACAGACTAGGTGCATCATAGAGTAGTAGAGTTCAGACTTGTATGTGAGGTATACAACAGTTTAATTGTCTCAGCTGGGAGGTGATAAAGCTGGTGTTTGTGTGAATGTCGAATGTGACTTTTTTTTTTTTTTTCTCTCTCTCTGGCTGATCCCTGTCATGAGTTTAGCTGTTCTTCCTGCGTGTCTCACTCCCAAATATAAAAGCTGTTTTGCATGTTTTGAAACAGCTATTTGTTACCTTCTCATTTAATTGCTAGTCTTTCTGCAGTTTTGTGTCAGGAAAATAAAATACAGTATTTTTTTAAGTAATGCTATTTTTAAAAGCCAATATTGATGTATTTAATCTGAAGTGCAAATATGCCACTTCATTAACTCTTAAATGCTGTTTCAGCCAAGTGTAGGTGTGTGTAGCCTCTCTGGTAATAGATTATTTAAAATGTTGAAAGTAAACACTGCTTATATACCTGGGGATGGGGAGAGATCAAAACTTGGAGAAAAATAAGAGACTACAGTCATATTCAAGTCTTGATATTTTTAAATCTGCTTCTGTCACTCATGTATCATCATCTCTGTTCAGCACCTGCTGAGATGTGATACAGGCATCCCTCTCACAGACCCTGCTTCCCAAGCAATCACGCTCCCCAGTAGAATAGTGGTATTGTGACTGAAACCTTGTGTGCAAACTCATCTAGGCTTCTCCATCTGGGTAGCGGCTGGACAGCTCCTTGGCAGCTGAAAGGCTCTTACCGCCACACCCTCTGGCTTGCTGCACAATGTAGGCAATGAGGAGAGATGCTGGCTTGACAGATGCCTCAGTGTCTCAGTGCACCCACGGGCTCCAGAGATTTCTTTAAAGGGAACCATTTAACAAAAGTATAGTGATGATCCAACATTTCTAGAATCTACTGTATCAGACTGATTTGTGTCTCCTCCTTGTTTTTCCTCTCTTCCCGAATTTCCCTCGTCAAGAGCCTCTGCAGGATCTGTGGTGGCTTTCAAGTATAGTGGACTGCAGACTGCACCCATTCATTCAAAAAAAATTGTTGTTTTTCAATGCACTATTTAAATGTTTATGTATATTTGAGAATGATCCTAGGAGCTATGTTGTCCGGGGCTTAATACCCCTGGTACGGTCTTCCAAGACAAACGGGTCCTAGGTGATGGATCAGACTAAGAGCAGTTCATAGACCTCCTATGAGAAAGGAAACAGCAAAGTCGAGTACGTCGCCCGGATTGGCATTACCGGGGCTGAGCTGTCAACCGATCACCACCTGGTGATGAGTTGGATCCGCTGGTGGGGGAGGAAGCTGGACAGACTTGGCAGACCCAAGCGTATCGTGAGGGTCTGCTGGGAATGCCTGGTGGAATCCCCTGTCAGGGAGGTCTTCAACTCCCAACTTCGGGAGAGCTTTGACAAGTGTAACAACGGATCAGGGGTCTCATTTATAAAATATTGCGTAGGATCTGTACTAAAAGTCCGTATGCCTAAGCTGAAAAAATGGTGTATGCAAAAAATAATTCCGACTTATAAAACCATGCGTACGCACACCAGCAAGCAATTTCCCTTTATAAATCACATGCACCTCAACGTTTGCGTACAAGGTTCCTCCTCCTGTCCTGCCCTCTTCACGCCCACATTCAACCATAAATAGTCAACGCAAAGCACCTCGTGAATGTCGATGTGTATTTAAATGAGCCAGCTGATCAGTGTTATTTCATGGTTGACAATGGTAACCATGGAGACCACACAACCACGCCCCAAGCTCATGGTGCGTCTGGAGGAGGACGGACTGTTCTGCAAAGCCAGTGAGAAACAATTGATGTTTCAGAGAACAGTATTGAGTAATTTTGTGACGTTATGGCTGACATGTCAAACAGCTTAAAGGAACTTTTTAAAGAGCGAGCCTTATTGCTGCTGTACATGTCGCATGACATCCTCGTGAGCCGGAGCCGTGCTCCGCGATGAAATTCCTCTTGTCAGGTCGGGATGGTGAGATTTTGATGAAATGTCATGTGGACTTTGATTAAAGATTTAAGTTGGCTTATAGGCCTGTTTTAAAAATGTATCTGAAAGGTTCTTATGTATAGTTATGGCTAACCAGTGCAAGCATAAATAACTGACTTTACCATAAGCATTCAAAACCGCAGTCTATCATTGCAGTTTGATATGGAGTGACATTAAATGTCTGAGAGGAATCATGATACAGTGTGTCTTCAATTCCCCACTTCACCATCTGCGTCGCCAGTTTCCCCAGTCTCCAAAACCAGTGTACACATGGGTCAGAGTTGGGGTGATGGACGGCGCATTCTTCTGTTAAGTTTGTTTTTTATAGATCACAACCTTTGCATGTAAAGTGACGTACGCAGGTTTCAAGCCCTTTTTTGTGCGTATGCAATGTTTATAAAGGAGACCACTGGTGTAGTCTCCTAGTCTGGCTGCAGTTCGATTTAAGCTGCGTGGAAACAGGAGAGGAATTGCGGGAAATTGGCGTTAAATGTGTGAAGTGTGGACAGGTGGAGAACGCAGCGACAGACTACAACACTAGCAACAGGCTACTGACGGACGTTTACACATGCAGCTTTGCTACGAGAGTGCGACTTGTTGCCCAGACCAGTTTCCTTGCAGTGTACAGAGGAAACACTTGGACTGTTCTGTTTTATTAGATATGCAGAACGCAGCTCAGGATTCACTTCATGTTTTTTCAACTTAAAATAAAAATCTGGAAATTTGTGAGTTGAAGTAAGGGGGAGGGGCAAAAAAAACCAAACACTTACAGTAGCTCAAAAAGTGGTTTCAAAATTTGACCATTTGGATGACCTCTGACTCACACTCGGTTGTTTTTAGATATGAGGACGAGTATGCATGCCAGCCAAGTTCTCATAATGAGAGGCTGCATGCAACATTATGAATTTCTTTATAAATTTTGTTACAGTAAACAGCTGATGGGTCTTACAGATAAATGAATTGAGACTAACATGGTTATTGTACTTGTGCTCCTCAGGCTGCTAGAGATCTTTCAGCTACTAAAGCAATGGCTTATATGTATGTTTTAATTTTATTTGTGTTTGTGTCTCTGTCATATTGGTGCTGTTTTGTTTGTTAGCTACACTTTGTGACATTTATTGTTTGTGGACCTCAGAGTAGCTACTATTTTATTGCAGCTGATGGATGATCAGAATACAGTACTGTACCTACTGTCAGTCAGTGACAGCTGTTAACATCTGTTTGTTTTTCCCAACTCTGATCCCATAGAGTTTATAATATGACTGAATTCATAAAAAAAAAAGTTATTCTCATGGAGATTTTTATTTTTAATGCTGTTTCTATTAAGAGATACCGGTGAAATGATGTCCATGGAGACGACGTATTAACCAGCTGCGACTGATTTTACAAATAGACTGTCATCTGGTGAACCAAGTCTGTGGCCAGCGGTGACTGAAAATGAGTCTTGATTTTGTTGCACTTGCAAGTACAGTCACTGAGAATGTTGTTCATGTACTCGGCTCACAGCCAGCCCAAAGCAGTAGCCGACTGCTTTAATGACTTTTCAGCTTGGCCAATATCGGTTTGTATTTTGGAAGGCCTGATTTGAATTAATGCGGAAAAAGAGAAGTGTTTGCTGACGGAAACAGTTGAACACTTCCTCTTTGTGCAGAACCGTGCAGAGGATCTCAGGAGCAGGTGTTTTGACTGTAAAACCATTTTCACGTGAGTGACATTAGTTGCCCTTAATATGAGATGAGCACAGAAGTCTAATATGTAGTATGTGGTTTGATTCGCACCTTTTTGAGGAAGACACCTGTTCTCCTGTGACAAAAGTAACTACTGCCCTTAATGTGAAAAGTTCACATGGTTAATAAGTGACTCAGAGTTGCGGCCTTGCATTTAAAGTCCTGTCTGGTCAGGTTAAAAACTGTCTGAAGCAGGTTTGTACATTCTGTAGTGTGATGCTATAGCTATAGTGATGGTCTCTTTGTGTTAAACGTGCTTCTAGCAGCAGCTGTCTGAGTGTACTACCATAGATACCTTTCACAGGTATGTAATTCCGACTAGGTGACCCTTTATGCTCGGTAGGGAATGGCTCTGAAGGCGTCCACTCTTCACCCCCGCGTTATTTAGTGTCCATAACTGTACTTTAGTCAAGCTAACTTTATGCCATTGGCATTTGAAAGCTACGTATCTTCTTGACCATGATAATAAATGTACATTTGAAAAGCTTTAGACTTAAATTTATGAATGTTATTCAAAAGATGCTTTAAAGTGTTTAATTGCTAGTGATCGTATGATGTTGTGATGTTGTTGAGACCAGAATCAGTACCTGAAAATTTGTTTTTCACAACTGAAGGGTAATGACCTTCGTAACCGCCTTGTATGAAGTTAGGTCCATCAATATTTGGGCCTTTTATATGTCACAGGATGGATTTGAACTTAAATAATCAAGATGTGATTGAATTGTAGACTTTCATTGTTTCATTTTTGTAAATATAAATATAAGAAATAACTGGAATATACATTTTATTTCATTGTTTTTTGAGATTTTTTTTTTTTACTTTTAAACCTCAATTTGTTACTAATTTAAATGGTAATATAATGAATTTGGCTGCACATAATACAGTATATATCTCATTAATAGATTAATCTGTTTCTTTTGTTTTGTTTTTTTGTTTCTTTTTTGGGGAAATGCTGATGTCATCTGTGATGTCTGAATTCTGTGCACACATTCCCCAACCACACAGTAAGGGAACCAGTAACAAAGGGTTTTCTCAGAATGTACCTTCATGTGGGTCTTCCCAGGACACCACAGCTGGGTTGTGTCACTGATCTGCTTCATAGTCGCTCCAACAAGGGGAATTTGTGCAGCCAGGATGAAACTGGCCTTGTTTTACACCATTTATAGATATTTTAAAAATCACAGAAGTTGATGGTCTTTAAAGAAATTCAAAGAAATAGTGTTTTTAAGTGGATGAATGACTAATGGTGATGACCATAATGAATCCTGTCTCAGCAGGGAGAATCAAGCGCTTCCTTTTAGCTGCTTCCCTAATACACTTCAGAGTAACTTTTGTAGTTCTTAGTAATCAATTTCACTTCAGAGAAACGAGAAATGCTCCTTTTCATGATTTCACTATGAACAACGGAAAACCAAGTAATTCTAACTAAATTAAATGTCCTCTGATTTCTGGTATTCTCGTCAGGAAAGATTTTACTTGTTCAACTGTGAAGAATTTCCCTCAGGCTGTTTTATAGGAGCATTTTTTCCCACCCTGTTCTCCAATTAGTGATTACGCCTCAGGATCAGGGTAGCGTCAATGTACTTATTGTTGGCAGTGACTTATATGTGACCGTGTTTCTGATGCTTGTCAGCTGATGACTTGCTGAAATTACTATCCAGTAGTTGGATATTTGAAGGAATTTGGAAGTGAACTCATAAGTTAAATGGAGAGAGCACTAGAATGCCACTGTTACAATATCACATTGCTCAAGGCTGTGCTAGAGATGCTGCAAATGTAAGGAAATGGTCTATATATTCTGAAATATTTAATATCTTGAATAAGGAAAGCTAAAGTGTCATTTCTGGCAGCTTTTATTTAGCAGTCATTACCTTTCAGCCAGCGTTCTCCTTCACGTGGAACATGTTGGCCAATATTACTTACAGTCCTCGTCAATGGCCGGACTGTAAATGTCGTGACGTTGTGTCACTTTTAGAAATTCATTATCTCAGTGCAACATAAGTACAGTAGTAACTGTCACCACAGAACGGTGTAAAGCCCGTCGTCCTCTCGGGCAGCAAATGATGCTTTTGACTTCGTATAACCGTGACTTTGAAAGCGTCTTCTTGCTTCAGCGACCATCGAGATCTATGAAATGATCGGAACATGTTCATTGGGTGCAGTGATTTTCTGATCATCTTTTACATTTGGACGTTTTCAAAAGTAGCAGAGGACAAGGAAGCAGTCCAAGTTCATAACGTTCAGTGAACATTAACCGAATGAATGATCATAGTTGTCCAGCAATGAATCCCAACATTGTTACGACATGTACTCGTTCATGAGATGATAGAATGCAAAGCGGCTATTTAACAGCATGTCAAGATCTGGGAAATTGAAGATATATAAAAAACTAAGTACTGTAGGTAGTTTCCAGTGAAACAGTTGATTCAAAGCAGGAAAACAGCTGGCTCTTAACTTTCACCCAACCAGGTAGTGAACATGAATTATGTAGGTTTTCTTTTTTCATTTCCTGAATGAGCTCGCTCAGTAAACATGTTATAAGGGATGGAGCAAATTTCCAGAACATTTTTATATTTCCACACTGTCTCCAACTCTTCCCTCCGTTTTGAGAAATCAGACTTTTACACGTGCGTTTTCTAATTGACACACAGAGAGCTTCTGCTATTTCTGCTGATCGGTTGGGTTTGGCATCGGACGAAAATAAAGCCACTCATCTCAAGTTTCTCTAGAGCTCCTTCTGGAGTCTCTTGGGAAGGTAAGAATGCACCAAAAATGCAACATATGCTGACCCTCCCTAGGTACTAATTCATGTCGTTTGAGCGTTAACCTCAAGCAAGAGACAGTGTGAATAAATATTAGGTAGCAGATTATTTCTCACAGTTGCTTTCTGTTCAGGCAGGCAAACGGAGGACTCTACAGTTGTAAAGCACATTTGATGTCAGTATTTTTACTGTAATCATTGCACATAATTGCACAAGTAAATTAAAAACTCTGGACAATCTGATAAAAGTCTGCAATTCTGGTATTTTCCAGGATATTCAGGTAACTCAGTTCACTCTTGTGATTCAGCTTTTCTTCCTGTCATCTGCATGCTGAACGGAGCACAAATTCAGTGCTCTGAACTGGCCCCCAAATTCAAACAAGTCTGTGCAAATCTGTACAAACTGGGAAGGCTGCATGTCTGTAACTGCTTTCACGCCTTCATTTTAGCCTTGGAGGTTGTTTCAATCATGTTCTAGTGAAGCTGCAAGCGAAAACTCGGATGTCTGCATCGAGTGATGTGCAGAAAGCCTCAGAAATTGTGAGTAAAGTTAATAAGTCTCTGGAGAATTCACAATAAGCGAGTGTGAGTGCCGCTTGCTGTCTTTGCTTGTTTGTTTTGCAGACAGGTATATTGCTTTCTATTCGTTTGTTGATATCGGGAATCTGCATCTCACACAGAGAATCTCCTGATGTTTTATTCTCTGTGCTTTGTTGTGTTATCCTTGAAAGCG
Organism: Arrhamphus sclerolepis; assembly: GCA_037176975.1. Lineage (NCBI taxonomy): Eukaryota > Metazoa > Chordata > Actinopteri > Beloniformes > Hemiramphidae > Arrhamphus > Arrhamphus sclerolepis. The sequence goes on along the minus strand of JBAMYA010000018.1, from coordinate 18,376,396 downwards.
TTTTTTGTTATTTTTCATTGTGACAAATTGCTGGGACAAATTTCAATCCAGTGGTGTGTTTATAAATGGTCAGTTTTTAAAAATCTCCACTAAAGCCAAGTCCACGCTGTTCATCGACTTCTGTTTAAGGCTTTTTGACCAGTCCAGGAGTGAGCGAGCAGGCTGATGGCATGCAGTCTGTCAGGCTTTTGTGAATTTACTGAAGAGATCTGAACCCTGGACCCTGCTTTCAGCAGCCAGGATTTTCAGCTTCTGCCTCTCCAAACATTTTTGTTCTGCATTAACAGGAAGTCTCACTGCTTTCCTGGGTTTTCTCTCACAAATCATTATTAACACTACATCACCTGATGTGTTCTTGTGCAAGGGAAAAGCTAATCCACATAGGATGCCAGTATGTAATTTATTTTTATTTTCGTCTTTCATCCCACGCATCACCCTACTGAGGACACACACACTGAAACAAATGAGCACACCTGTGTATTCTTCAAGACTACAACGTTTTTTTTTTCCCCTCTCCCTCTGATCATGCTGTCCGTTTTCTGCTGTTGCTACGTTCCTGCTTGATAACTGAGTCTATGGAAGGTGGTTAAATTGTAGTTTTCTGCACTGATCAAGATCTGTTAGAGAATCTGACTTCGTGGTTGGTTACTGTTGCTTGTATGTGTATTGTTATTTGTATTTGTGGTGTTTTGGTTTGTGCTTCAGAGACGGATATACATCCACCCTCGGACTTTCGATGTCCAACCGAGAGCTGCGTTGTGCTGATTTACATCCGTCAGGTCTTTTTAGAACTAATTGGGCTACATTTCTTAATCTAGTCTATGAAAAGAAACCAGTGACCTAGTTAATATTGTCTTTGGGGTTATTCTATTGTGGCTGAATGAGTAGTGATTGCTAAATGGCAGTTTTTCCATTATATATCCAAATGGCTGTTTAATCTCTAACCTTGAAAAGTGGCCGCATACACCTCTGTTGTGCATGTGTGCTTTTATTCTTGCATTTTGTGCATTGACGTTTTCAGCATAGTATTTCCTAAAAGATTAAAGCACCTTTGTTGTTGGCTGAAATGCATTCACAGTTCTGCATCAGGAACTTCTGAAGAAAGACCTGCCAGACACTGGAGAAATGACAGTTTCACTTTCCTTGGCTGTGTGAATATGCATGTGGCACTGATGCTCTGCACACACAAACACTACTTGTAGGTGAACACACACGTGTTGTACGGTCTATCCAGGCAAACGTGTGTGCACCCCACAGTGTGCGCTAATGCAAGTCTGCGGTTGTGAATGAATAATTCAGCGTGCTGGCATACATGGGTGGAGCCTGTATTATTCATGGTTGGCTTTGGAACCAACAGATTACTGCTGTTAATATTAAGGATGAGCAAAATCAGACCTCTGCCAAGTTACCAGGCAGTCCTCAACACTTTGATGCCTCTATCTTCTGTCTTTTACAGCTACCACCCATCTCCACTCCTGACTCCTCCTTGCTGTGTCCTTGCTAGTCTGATCTCCATCCTCTCCATCTGTCTCTTCTTTATACATTTTCACCTCTCCTCTGGGCATCAGGTGCTTTTATCCATTTTTCTCTCTCACTCACTCACATTCTCTCTGTCTCTCTGCCCCTCTCCTTCTGTCTCATATATATTTTAAATAAAACTCACTTATGCTTCCTTGCATTTCCAAACAGTTAACGGTTCAAGCAACCTTATGTAACAGTTAAGAAACATGGCTCACAAATTAGGCAGATGGTTATGATTTGTCAGTTAATTCATGCTAAGTCTGGGGTTCTTCCAGTTTGGTTACATTACAGAACAAAATTATTCTTTTCCCAGGACAGCAGATTTGGACCACAGCTTTTCTCTTTTTCAATTTAGGATTACTTACTGTTCAGGTAATCTTTATAATCTCTCTTCTGAGCCATAATAGCAGTCAAAAGTCATTTGCAATTTGAATTTTCCCAGTAGCCTGTCCGTCTCTGTGGATCCTCTTTATATCTCTCCCCCCTCTCTCACTCCCTTCCTTTTTTGCCCACTTAGTCAGATTTTTCTCCATGCTGTCGTTGCTGCTGCCACTGAAATGCGTCTTTTTATTAAAGAGATTTGGAGCTGCAGTTGCTGCTAATGCTGCTGCCATATTGTACCAGCACCCTGCTGTGTCTCCTTCTAATGAGATTCTTTGTGTCCCCATGCCTGTGCTTTTCCTCCTCATCTCCTGTGTTCTGAATTGAGAAGTTGTCATGCTTTGCCATCATAAGAGGAGGAGAGGCAATGAAAGCAGCAGCAGGCGGTGTTCTGCCTTATTCCTCAATCATTCCCTCACCTCCTGGGATGCATAAGCCACTTTTGTATGTGTGCCTGTTCGAGGTTTAGCATGCCTTGGGCCACGCTGAACACATATGCGTGCAAGTGGCAGCATATATTTATATTTTTTGTGCTTATGTGGTGGTATGTATGTTTCCCAGTCCCGTCGCTGTCAACCTGTATCCTTTTTGGGAGTGTCCTACTCTTATCTGCTTCTACACATCCTTGCGTACTCAACGCTCGGGTAGTCCCCAGTAATCCAATTCTCGTTCCACTCTGCAGTATTCCAGAGCGAGCCCTGCTTTTCCGCACGCCTTTTAACTAATTAATATATGGAGCCACTTCTGTTCAGTCCCCTCCCAAACACCCACAAACACTTAACTTTTGAGCCTGTCTTACATTCTCACTTAGCTCTTAAACCCATGTCATCACAACGGCTTACCATAAGCATGCAATTTGTGGTTACTTGGGCTGGTCTTATATCGCCAGCTATTTTCCTTTTCATTGTGATTTATTATGTTTTATTTTTTGAGAGGAGAATGGGATGACTGTGTAAAATGTTCTTCAGCAAATCCCAAAGAGTGTCAGTGAGGTTAAGCTTTGAATGCTGTGGTGACCAGCGAGGACGATATCTGCTGCTTCCTAAATCACCCTTTCACATTGTGAGCCCTGTGAACCCTGCCATTATTGACTTGGAATCTGGGAGGAAAGACAAAATCTATCAATGATTTTATCAGTGATCTAACTGAAGCAACTCCAGATCATAGCATTGGTCTCACAGGCTGCACAGTAGGCACGAGTCATGATGGGATCTTTTCTTACCTTGATGCTTCCATTACTCTCAAATGGGGTATTCTGGCTTCATCAGACCATATGACCCTTCTCCATTGTTTGAGTCCATCCTTTATGCTCCCTAGCAAATTGAATACTTTTCATTTTTCAGTTGGACTCATTGATTTATCTGTTTCTTTTTTCCCTTTAAGACTACACACCTGTTTAGTTCCAGAATCTTGTCACACTGTTTTCCTACTTTCAGGATTTCGCATTACTGCGAGTTCTACTGTTGATTTTCTTCAATCTTAATTTACCAAAACTTTAAGTGATACCACGGTGGCATGAAGATTTTTGCACTGCACAGAGGTATCAAATTATGTTTGAACATGTAAATGTTTAATCTAGTTCTTGATCACCCAATGGTTGTATGAAGATGAAGCCCATAAAACTGGTATGTTGGTTGAGATTATTCATTGGCAGAAAGTAAAACAGCCCATTTATGATTGGCAGAGGCTGTAATTGCAATTTATGACCACACTTCATAGTCAGAATGGTTCAAGTTGGTAATGGTACAACAATATTCCTAAACCACAATAAATTGAGTGTTACATTTAACACTCGAAGTTGGACAGTAGCTCACTACAGAGGCCTTTTATTATGCTCCTGCAATAAAGCAAAATTTTATATCCTGATAACAGAGGAAGCATAGTGGAAGGTAACCACCCTTCTTGTAAGATTACAAGCACTTTAAAACAGCACAAAGGAATCTTAGTTATAATTTTTCCCTTAAGATTTTGTGACTCTGGTGGCCTTTTTATCGAACGAGATGGACAGGAAATCGGGTCACACAGCAAAAGGTCACAGACCAAAAGTCAAACTTGGGTCTGCTGAACAAGGGCATGCTGTCCATCTCCATGGACTGGCCACTCAACCAGGTGAGCTATCCAGGTGGTATGGGCAAAATTAGGAAAGGAATACTAAACAACTTTCTTTTGTAAACCAGCACTCTCATCAAAAATACTAATCTTCATGCATTCTTGGTATTCCAAGACATGCTTTCGACTGAGGTGAAGTAGCAAATTCCTTGTATTGCTGCCTGCAGCGACAACTGTGGTCCTGCAGGACTTCCACAAGATGGTCGTTTGATTAAGGTCCAGCTTTTTAAATCTGACGTACCTCCAAACGACAGAGATGGCTCCTCCTTTATTGGTAGAAGTTCTTTGAAACCATCATCTCCCACAACAGATATTGTTGCTTCAGCTCCAGCAGTAGCCATTCTCACTCCTTAAAACTGCCTCTCTATCATTCTCTCTTCTAGAGCATGCAGCATGCGCAACAGTAAAACGGCTCCCTACTGAAACATGTTCCTGCTATGATATATTCCGTGAATAATTATTCGGTCACTGTCATTTTCTTTTTGGTCATCACTTTCATAATCTCTGAATGACCAGCTGCCATGATGTCCACTGTAGTTCTGTAAGCTAGTTTCATTGTTGTTGTTTTTTGCTGACAGCCAGATGTGAGTTGGCAAGAGTTAGTTCTGGCAGCCTGACACAAGTCGCCAAATGCTGCAAAGGACATACAATGTGTTTCAGTGTTTCTCGTCAATTTTCCACATCAGTAAAACGAGACAAGGTCCTATCCAACCGACATAACACTGATGATGATGATGATAACAATGATGCTGGTGGTGGTGTTGTTTTTTCTGATTGTGACTGCAACAAAAACAAGAGAATAACCTGCTTCTTTTATGTTTTTTTTTGACCTTGGTTCTGCATTCTGCCCCCATGTGGAGATCTCCAGTATTACATTCAAAACGCAGCTGGCTGTTTACGCAAATGGTCTACGCAAATGCATAGTCAAGCTAAAGTATATCCCAGGTCTTAGACGGCGCTTCCTGAAAGTATACAAACATGCCTTTCAGATGAAATTAAATTAGCATTTTAACTCTTGTGCTGCTTTAATTCACAGACTACTCTAATTCCATATATGCAAACGCAAAATCGATGTGATCATCACTTATAATGTCTTACTACATCAGGTTAGGTGTAATTCTTCGACTAAAATGTCAAAAGCAAGTTGTGTGAAATCAAGTTTCAGGGACTATTTCTGTTCTCCGTGAACACGCGTTTATAAAGTGGAACATAACACTGTGGAAGGCTCTAGTGTTAGAGCAATCATAAATGCTGTCAGGATACCTGGCCTTTCCTCAAGGGCTCTGTTGAGAGGGTTTTTGTTGTGAACCCATCATCTGGAGGTGTGATTTGGTCTGTGTCCTTGGAAATAACCACATGGACCACGTTGACAGGGCTTTTCCTTTTCCCTCTCTGTATGCAGCTTAATGAGTACTTTGTAAACCCTCCAGCAGCGTTCACAATCTGCACAGCAGTTGGAAAGGCCATGTCTGACCATGGCGACTTGTAAATTCCCTTTAACAAGTTCCAAAAGTTCATTTGGTATATAAGTGGACTACATCTTTTATATTTTTGGCATCACAAAGTCTTTAACTGATGGAAAAAGAGCCTTAGATTTTCTTTATTCTATTTTTTCAGTTGTACCTGTATTCTGAGAACAGAGGAAATCCTCTGTGAAAAATAACACAAAAACACACTCTAAGCAGTCAGATACTTCAATACTGTGTCTCCATAATGAATGCAATGATGAAAAAGACTGCAGCCTGCCTCCGCCTGAATGTGGGAAGATATAAATAGCCAGGCCTGGGTGAGTGTGCGCTGAGACTAAAACCACAGCATACAGAGCTCAAACAATAAGCAGTCATCGCTACCCTTCCTCCCCTCTGCTTTCTCCTGGCCAGCAGCTTCCCAAAGCTCAAAAGGGACTGGGGGGTGGGATTGAGATGGGAGGGGTTCTTCTCTCTTCCTTTCTTTCTTCCACTTCCTGGCTCCCTGCTTGTGTAATCTGTCACCGGCAGCGAGCTGAGGCCTGTCACTTGTTACGTCAGCTGGGCAGGAAGGAGGACTTTCTGCTGTCTGTCCAGTGATCCGAGTCTGACCACTGTGAGAGGTTTCTCTGTGGCACCGTTCTGGTTATTTATTCACTTGAATACAATTTGCTGCGGATTAGACACATGACAAGACTCCTTTAATCTCTTGCAGAACAAAGGAAGCAAATTCTTTTAGCTTCTGATCAGTTCAACGTTTCTTTAATTTTGTTTAGATTCCTGAAATCATTCCTCTAACAGTTAGAACCTGGAGAAGGTGTGTTGTTGTTGTTGTTGTTGATAGTATGGCTGGATAAAGAGATGACTTTTCTGATTTAGATTAATCTTAATTTAAGTGAAATGGTTACAGTTTAGATCCAGAATCTTTCTTTAATTTTCCTCAATACAAACACTCAATAGGTTCATGTGTAAAAAGCAAGCATTTTCTATTGTTTTATATCACAAGCATTATTGGTATTGATGCAAAATTACTTTTACTAATTACTTTAACCTACTTTGTAGATCAAACTGAGCATAATTACTGTATTTTCCTCTGAAAGTGGATGCTTCTCATAGTCCATCGGTAGTCCTGTGATATTCCACCTCATTCTGTATGTGCATGCCCCCGAGGCAGAACAGCGGGGCATTTTTGTTTTAGTTCTTTTTGCTCCATTGGTGGTAGCACCTGAGGCGAAACTAAAGGGAGGCCAACTCTTTGTGGTGAGTGTGGCAAGACACTTGGGTCTTACCGTCAACAGTGCTGTCACTCGTCTTATTCTGCGACATCAGTCAGTTTATGTGGCACAGGTAGAGTTGCCTCTGTTTAGTCTGTGAATTTCCAAACAGGAACAGAGATGATTTACTGGTAATGGCTTTTTTTTGCACCAATAAGACAAATACAGATGAATTGACCGCAGTTTCCCTTAGTGATTCAGATTTCCAATTGAAGCTTTGACCGGGCGGTACCAGTTTTGGTTGATTCAAATTTTCTTTTCCCCAAAGCTGGAGTAAAATAATCAACAAAGAGCGCTTTATTTTTAACCTCTTAGCTAGAGCTGGACTATATGGCACAAATTTATATCACAATATATTTCTGAATTGTGGTTGATATAATTCTGATATCAAGAGTGTGCCAGAAATGTTCAGAAAAGACATGTGTACCCACAAACCCTGTGAAAAATTCAATTGAAAATTTCCATAAAAACTAATTATAGAAAGATACACAATGTTTTAGATGTTTACCATCAGACAAACAAACATTGTCGAGTATTTTCATAACAATGTATATCATGATATTGAAAATGTGTATCCATATTGCGGTATATATTGTTGTTGAATTATTGTCCAGTCCGCTACCTTGAGCTTTTGACAACTACTGAGCGTGCTGAGCAGGGCCATGCTGTTTTAAGTGTTGGACTAAGTTCGTTGTACTTCCTGTCCACAACGTGCATCGTGCTGTGCTTACCAGACGCCTTTTTTATAAACTTCTAAAGTGATGCATTAACTGCCACCGTCCCACGCTAAATAAACAAAGATAAAGTGTTCAAGCTGTGCATATGTTGCATGTATTGATACAAAAAAAAGTAAATTGGGACCAAAAAAAAAGGTTTCAGCCTGTACCATCAGAGCTGATGGGGTAAAAATCAGCCAGTGTATCTCTGGATGCGTCCTGTATGAGAACCGCTTGTAGTTTTCACTTTTTATTTGGGATCTTCATAGCAGAGCCATGTGCTTAAGACTTTGGTAGCTATATTTTGTTGGCACAAAACTTTATAAGATTTTAAATGCGATTTCTGGCCCAAAGTTTCTGCTGCTTTGAACTAGGTCTCTTCTGTAAACGAGCACACATGTTGTTGTTTCTGGTTTTGTTTTTTTTTCTGGTGCATGTGCAGATGGTGCGCTGAAAGTGCTGCAAACAGTCCTCGCAGATGTCTGCAGAGGAGTCTTGATTTGTGATGCCGACACATGGAAGTGGACAGCGTTCCTCTGGTGCAGCTGCTGGTTGTAACGAGAAATCTGAGTTTGTGTCTGGCAGCATTTTAAAGTTTGATAAATGTTTTTAAAGGATCACAACAACCTCACCCCAGAGGACCACAACTGTCTTTTTTTTTTTTGTTGTTGCTGAATCCTGGATCAGAAAAACAAAATGAGTTTCTGTGCATTCGAAGAGAAAAATAACACTGAAACCTAAAATGGTGACATTGGCTAGATGTGTTTGATGAGCAACTAGAGCAGCACAACTATAACATGTTGGCTCACAGCAGTCTCTAAATGTCTAAGTCACCACTGGTTTTTAGTTTTCTGGTGCTCTACTGAAGCTTCCGGATCATTTGTGTGCACGTACTTAAAATATAGGTAGTATTTCTTCATGCTTATTTCCTCAATGTTTGCCTTTTTATAGAACAGTGGTAAGCTAGAGTATTTTTTTTTCTTGTCCTTGGTGTGTAAGGTGTCTCATTACGTGCTAGAAATGGTGTTTACTTGCAGCGCTTTGCTTGTTATCTGTTGTCAGCTTGTGTTATTCTAAACTCAGGGGTGCAATCATTTCTTTTATATGTATGTTTTTTTTTGTCTTCACAGAAACTTACCGTTAAATAGTCCACTGTATATAATATATAGTAATGGTGTCCTCAGTACTGTACATTCATTTTAAACGTATCACTTTGCCTCCAGTGCAGCCACATCAGTTTGGAAATAGCCTTTTCTTTCAGTTTTATTAGAGCGGTTATTTCACATAAGTACATTCAGGAAATGGTACAGCGTAAAGATTTAGCTTCCAGGACTGTACTGAATGCTGTCCATCAGAGTCTGGTGATGCCTGAAGCGTGTGGCGGCTTAGTAGTGACTGCTGTGATGGGATTCAGCTCATCCATATGAGGAACATCTGAGAACACTGAGGCTTGTGAGACATCTGAGCAGTACTTCTGCATCACCAACCACATGTCTCTGGTCTTTTCACCAAGGGATTCCTACATTCTGGTTACTCATGGGGGTCCCGGCACAAACATGTGCCTCTCTCCAAGCAGAGAGTACGTTAAAATACAAAAACATACACCATAACGGTGTGTAGTAATGCATCTCCATCATAAATAAAGCGACATCACACTAACTTGTCTAACTCATGTGTTATTGTTTTTTTTAACTTCAACGTCCCCACGATGAATTCGGTCTTATCACAGTGGGTCAGTCAATTTAAACATTTTAGGATGTACTTAAAAAATAGCTATGACAATTTGCTTCTCAGGAGATTAAACATGCTTCTTATGTTTAACAGCCACTTCACTTAATGCTGTGAAACACTGAAAAATATTTGTCTGCAGCGTTTGTGCTCTCCTTGTACTTGTTTTTCTCTCTCTGTAAAATGATTATATATTTTTTTCCTTTACTCAGGGTTTTTCATAATTGCTAGTAGAAGCCAAAGCTCACACTGTTAATCGAAAGTCACAATGAATCCATCAAAAACATAAATGCACTATCATACTAAAAATGACACGTCTGTCTCAGCCTCAGGAACGCAAATAGTCGTGAATGTCACACACACAGAGCCACTTCACGTGCACAATACTCCCAGGTGAATATTTCACAGCCTGAATATAAGAAATTAAGTATTTGTCATAGACATGGTCTGATGGGCAGCGCGTAAACATCATTTACTGCTGCAAAAAAGCTTTACTGACAGGTAATTTACATGTAGGGAAATGCAGTGCTGTCCTTTGTTGTTAACACTTCTATGCTGACCATTCAGCAGAGCCTGTCAGCTTTTTCCTTTTTTTTTTTTTTGTAAGCTTAAGTTGTATAATTTGCATACCCTGTAGGTCAAATTTCCATATTTTTTCCCTTTATTTGTCTTTTACAATTAATCATGACAGTGCATACTTCTGAGCTCAGTTGCAATAAATGTTCTATACTTAAAGTTTTTATAAATGTGAATATATCATTTCTCTACAGAAGGCTGAGAAACATTGGGTTGGAGCAAGAGTGGCCACGTCTCTTTGATGACAGTCTTTGCATTGATGTTAAGACTGCGTTTATTTGAATGTATCCACAATATTGAGGGGGCAAGTAGAAAGCAGCATGCAGGTCAGCAGAAAAGAGTATGAAGCAGCAACTCTCAGCAGCGTGCACAGTTGCACACTCATTTGGCAGTAAATGCTCAAGGAGATCAGGTGCCACGTCTGCACACAATCTCGCCCCGTTTTCACGAAGGGGCCGAGTGGAAAATGTCCACAGGAGGTCCGAAGACTTTAGCATCTCTCTTGTGCCGTTTCAAAGCTACTGGGCATGTGCAAAGGCGGACCTTAACTTTGTGGGCGAGGCGGTTTCTGAGAAATCGCAGATTTATTTGCTCCACCTTTAAGTCGTAATTGTACTCTGTTAACTACCAACTCTTTAAAAACGAGCTGGAAGTTAAATGAGTTCAATGCGATCTCTGTTTTGAGTGTCCACACAGTAATTGGAAGAATCCTTTACAGCTTATTGATTTTTAGAAGCTTCTGTTTCAGGGGCTCAAACTGAAGCCATGAGGTACCTGTACGTTTTTAATGCTTTGTCAAGTATCTTGTATCTGTAGTCTGAAAGCCAAAAAGAAACTATTTCCTCCCGTGTAATGTCAGGTCTGTCAGGTCTTTCCTGTCTGCAGTTGTTTTGTTTGGTGTGATGAGTCCTTAATTGTCCCGTAATCAAGTGATTAACTTCGTCATGGCATTCCTTTACACTCAGAAACTTGAGCTGCTCCAGTGATACGTTTTGGATCACTGCCCCCATTGTACTATGAAGCAATGTTCAATCTATCGACTCTGCTGCATTAGGCTCAGTCCAGGCGCTATGATTCACTATCTGCTTCAGAAGTAAATCAGACTGAAGACTGTCTGTCTCATCATCTCAATGTTTTCTTCATGTTAAGTGGAGGGTTCAGGCAAAAACTGAATTCAGAGTAAAAACAACAAAACGAGGACAGAGCAGAATTTAACGAGGTATTTTGAGTGATAAAAATAGAGAATCTTGTTTGTTGTTGAGTGTGACAGCTGTCGTTAAATGATAGTTCAATCAGTGGAATTTCCTGAGGACAGAGCAAGCTCAGTTGTAGCAGCAAGTGGAAGTAGTCTTCTATAACCTCTGGTAGAAGCTTCGCTATTACACTGTAATTTGTAGATGGCTTTGGGACCTCCTTGATCTGGCGAGTTATGTAACCCAAGGCTTTCTCACAGTAGTCTAAGAAACCGCTAACAGCAGTCTCAGTTAAAACCAGCCTTCTCTGGTGATTTGTTTATTCATTCAGGGGACGCTAACGGCAGCGCTCGGCTAAGTTTTCTCACAGTAACTCCTGCATGATGGGTGTGTAGTATAAACACAGCGTGGGTTCTTGGATTTATCTCTAAATCCAAGAATCCACGCTCTGCTGATGAGAGCAGGGTTACAGGCTTTGACATGAAATTTTATTTTTTATTTTTTATTTTAATTGCCCACTACTGTAGCATACTTGTCTAAAATGGAAGACAAGAGGCCTATTTAAAATACCAGCATGGATAATGGACTTTTAAAAAACAACAAAAAACAAGATTGGTAGAAGAACCATGTCCTGAAATAAGATAATTAACATGGGTATTTTGTTCTTGCAGCAGACTCTTCCCTTTCTGCTGTGACAGGTCATTTTATGACCAAAATAAACCAACAAACATGAACCTGTAAAGTTTCATGGTTCTGTCTGTCACGTTGTCAGAAGTATTTATTTGATGCAGTTCTTGTGCATGTTTACAATTACTTATAGATTTAACTTTGCAATAAAACAGAAAAATGTGCTAATTTGGTTTTATCTGCAGAGAATCAATACTGTTGCAGCTACGTGGAGGACGGGGGCTGCAGGGTTGGCCAGTACGCTTCCTTCTTTGTTTTCCTGTATGTTGTAGATGTTTCCTTGCTTCAACACACTTTATTCAAACTAACGGCTCATTAGTGGACTTGTGCAGTCCTTTGTTTAAGTAGGCACCTGAACCCGTGGTCCTCCGGGACCTGAATTAGGGAACACTGGTTTATGGGCTCAGCTGTTATCTACAGTGCAAATCAACTGGCAGTGGTGTGTGATCACTTCATACTATTTCCCTCGATGCGGAGGCACTCCACAGGTAGATTTCATGCTCAGAGTTGCATTATATGTGAAAAATATGTAGATTCTTAGTGTTTTTCAGAGGGACACTGTGTCTTGTTCTGGATTTTCTCTATACACTGGTATTAGCTTTAACCGGCCAGACAGATGTGGCTGAATACTTCATTTTATCAATTCTGATTTACAACAGTACAAGCATTTGAGCAACAGTTTTTGTGGGGCCTACAGTTATCTGTGTATCTGAGTGGAAGTGTAGTAATGAGCTGTACAGCAGCGTAACACCTTTCTTTATTGGCATTAAGCATGTACTGAAAGGTGTTAATTTTTACTATGTGTTTTTAAACTATCTTCTTGTCATAAGTGAGCATTCTCAACAATGCAAATTAGAATTGACAGGCCCCTGCTGGAAACCTTTTGACTAACTTTAGGAGCTCTAGAATAGCTCACAGACATTCCTTGGCCCGGAATGTGATAAGATTAGCACTCGCTCGTCTGTCCTCTTCCACTTTGCTAACAAGTATGGCTGAGAATTGGTGAACAGCGTTGCTCCTTTTTTCTTTTTTCTTTTTCTTTTTTTCAGGGTTGCTTTAGAAATGAAGACTGGTAAAGAGGAAAGGAGTGCATGGCCACCGGGTTCACCAGAGCAGCCTGGCCTTGGATATATTTGGCTCTGTCAGTTTGCATACACATCTGCAATGGTCTGCAATTAAGCCGCTTCCTGTTGCACCGCAGGACATGGCAGTGCTGTGAAGCTTATCCATAGAAGCTGTCATGGAGAATGCCAACCAGTGGCCAGGCCTTCTGAAGGAGGCGCATCATTTTCATGTGGTAGAGATTACACAGCGCTTTGACTTACTTGTGAAAAATGGAGCAGTTCTGGTGAACAAAAGAAGCTATTAATTATATCCGCAGTATTTTATTTATTTCTTTCTTTTAAGCTTGCATGGTTGTTTTAATTTATCTCTATGTGGCCCTGTGGTGGACTGGCGACCTCTCCAGGATGCACCACACCTCTCACCTGATGGAAGATATGCAGGGAAATTCAGATAATAATAATTACATGCACATATAAAGCGCTTTATTAGGACACTCAAAGACACTTCAGACTGAGAAGCTGCAGCCAAACGTGCAAGCGTCCTCTCTCATTATCTATACCCATGCATTCCTGTGCAGGGTTACGGGGCTCTGCTGGAGCCTATCCCAAAAGGCAGGAGAACACCCTGGACTGGTTTCAAGTCCACATGCAGACAAACAACCACTCACACCTAAGGGCAGTTTTTTTTTTTTTTTTTGTTTGTTTGTTTTTAGAAGCACCAATTAACCTAACGCATGTTTTTGGACGTGTTAGGAAGCCGGAGTACCCGCGGAAAACTTGCAAACTCCACACAGAAAGGCCCCTGTGGGGTCTTGAACCAGGAACTTCCTTGCTGTGAGGCAACAGTGCTGACCACCACGCCACCGTGCTGCCCGTAATTGTTGTTATGAAAACTATTGGCTGTTTTCCACTGTTTATATAGACTTTTTCAGACCTGTCCTCATTAAGAGTGGTAGCAATTGGCTTAAAGCAGGCAGTTCCCGTGCTCAGTTGCTTCCCAAATACATCCCCTTCCCTCTTACAAAGCTCTGGAAATTATGTGTCAGCTACTTCCTTCTTCTCTCTCCACCCTTCTCATTTTAACTTCCTGTTCTCTGCGCTCGCTGGCTGGGAGTGAGATGCTTTGAATGCGATTGCTGCCGGATCTAGTGGCAATGAAGATTTCATTTTATGCAGTAAAAAATGAACTCCAAGTAGCTGCGTGGTGGATCAGATATTCCAGAATAGGATTATCACATTCACCATAATCATGTGGAGGCCACCTGTGAAAGACTGTTGAATGGCCATAAAAGCTCAACAGAGGTAGATAAAATCAAACTTCAGGTGTCTCATTTGTTGCCTCAAAATTTCTGGCTTTGAGTATGCTGGTGTAGACTGTCATACAGGTCAGGGTCACGCTCAAAGGTTTGAAACAAGAAGCTTTGTCGATTCAAAAGAATTCATGAAAATTTACAAAGCTTTTCTGATGGAAAAGTGACAACAACAACAACAAATAAAAAAGTTTCCTGGATTCAACCTTCTGAGAATCTGACTTTAAGTCTTAGACTTATGAGCAGTAGAAGTGGGCCTTTTCTTTAACAGAGATAAAGGATGAGGCAGAATCTACTTATATCAATATAGTTTGTTGCTGACATCTCTCACAGTCCTCGTAACCTCACCTGAACTCTGTATTATATATGTACCACTGAACTTTACAATAGGTACGTTTCCACTAGTGGGGCTTCCGGGGTAGTTTTTCTGGGCCGGATTGTTGACACGTGTCTCCATTTCCCGAAACGGGTCGCTTTAAAGCCTTTCAGGAACCTTTTGTGGCCCAAAAAATGTTCTTGAGGTAGGACAGATACTCGGAGCGGCCCTCATAAACTTCTTGAGGGGGAGGGGAAAGGAGAGGGTGTTGACTTGTTGATTGAGTACGCTGTGGGCGGGAGATGATGTCATATGATTATACATTATACAAATGGTAAAAAAAGAAACACTACGATCATCTTTAGCTCCTCCAACCTTTTTCCACATCATTTTAGTTTGTTTTTCTGTTATTTCTTCGGTTTTGCCAAAATCATCTTCTTTTCTTTTTTGCCAGCTGGCAAAGGGTGAAAGCGGTTCACTACTGCCACCATGTGGTATGGAATGGTAGCATACATGCACCTGTCACCGTAAATGGAGGCACAATGGTTGAAAGGAGCAAAGAGTAACTACAGTACTAGCATGCTAGTTCTACCACACTTAAACACACTTCGTTTGGGCTGAGTGTGTGTGGAGAGTCCTAAAGTGATGAGCACCAACCCGCATATGAAAAGATGCTGCTGATCCACTTTGGTTTGCATTAAAAAAATGGTGACTCACTTGTGGTTTTGAAACACATGGCTGGATCCTGCTCTTCAGTCATAAAGTGACACCACATAATTTTTAGAAACAGTATCCCAGTTATTCTTTGTCGCTGTAAATGAATCCATAGGAAGTTCAGCACTTCCTTGCAACTTCCTGTTTTGAGTTGGCAGGTAGAGAAGCAGACTGAGCTATCTATCTAGCATTAGCATTATATCAGTAATATGGAATTATTTTACTCTGAATGCTCATTATGCAGGGCTGCATTTTTCTACGTGTTATTTGTCAGCAAATGTTAGAAAACAAGCAGCCTTATTAAGCTTTTAAGTAGCCATCATGTCAAAGAACAAGAGTTTTATTAAGCCATGGGAGCTCCACAGCAGAAACCTCTACCTCATATTTTTCAGAAATGAGAGAAAGAGAGACAAAAAAAAGCAACAACAGACAAAATTCATTGTGCTGGATGACCAGCTGCTTAACTGAACATTTGGTGCCACAGGAACAGTTTGTGGAGTCAGAAATGCATCTCTCAAACTGCATGAGACGGGGACTGAACATATTCACGTGAGTGCATACGTGCAGGCAATCAGCTTTAACGTGGACTTTCGAACACATGATGTGAGCCC
This sequence comes from Arrhamphus sclerolepis, assembly GCA_037176975.1. Lineage (NCBI taxonomy): Eukaryota > Metazoa > Chordata > Actinopteri > Beloniformes > Hemiramphidae > Arrhamphus > Arrhamphus sclerolepis. The sequence continues at coordinate 18,360,730 of JBAMYA010000018.1, read as the reverse complement.
CGCATCTTTACGTTTGATGGCACGCTGAGTGGAAATTTATTCTTTAAACTGCAGTGCTGCATGCAAATGAATTCTGTTAACCACACACAGGCGAGTCGATGGCTGAAGCAAGCCAGGGAGAAGATGGCAATTCTGAGATTGATTTATTTGGTTATATCGTTCATAAATATTCTCTCTTAATTTCTCATGAGTCCCAAACTAAATAATAGATGTTATGTACTTATTCATGCTTTAGAAAGAGTTTAACCTTTGCGAGGTCATACAACATACAGCAGTTATAACAATATCATTTAAGATTAGTGCTGAATATTATTTAATTATTCAGTATCGACTGATTCCTAATAACCGTATATCAGAATCAGTATTGAAAAAAAAGGGGGGAGGGGTCGGAACATCTCTACCAAGCACTCCCCGTTACTGTTACCGTGGTGTTGCTGGTTCTGCTCCTGATGTCTTGGTCTTCTGTGTGTTTCCAGCTCTGATGGTACTAAGTGAACAGTGACCGCTGCCTGCCTGAGGACACCTGCTGCCCAACTCCCTTCATCATGTCTGGGATCCATGTAAGTATTTTGTTGTGTAGACTCTCAGTCATCAAGGTCGTGGTATCTGGGTCGGGGGGGGGGGGGTCTGGAATCTCATAAAGTCAGACTCAAGGCATCTGTCACCTTAATGCATATTTTAGCCACATCTCAAGAATTTACAAGCTTAACACAACTAAATGTCACACAAAAGTCTGAGAGGATTACACAAAGTGATGATTGTTTTTCAGCTTTTCTGTGACAAAATGTTCTGCAACAACACTTCTGGGGAATCTGTAATGTTGCAACTCAGGGACAGAAGGGAAAATTATTACCTTTCACATTTGGTCACATGATCAATTATTAAGACTAATCTTGACTCTCCTCTGTGATTGTATAGCACTTCTGTACTGCTGGGTGGAATCATAAACATACATGCGCACACATTTGTATAATACAGATGTACAACTTTTCATTACATTCCGTAAAAGTCTTAAGTTCACCAGACCAGAGAAATGCAACTAAACTGTCTAGCAGCCGTCCAATCAGAGCAGAGAGAAACACGTCCCTCAATATTTCATGGACCGTTTTTGTAGAGTTATCTAACTAAAGTTTTCCAGACAATGATTTGACAACTCTTTGTCCTTAGCTGACCGTCTCTCAGGTTCTTTTACTCATTAACTGAGCTGCCAGGATTTTGTTCTGGAGAACTTGCTTTCATACCTGCTTTGCAGCAGTATTTTATTGGTGGTGAAGTTCATACATTTTATTTTCATATTATATGTTTCTTTGGATACTTACTCTGAAAGCTTGCCATTTAAATTCATGCATTACTTCAAAAATACATTTGATAGACTTTCCTCAGGGCCATCTGCCACATATAAAAGAATAACCCTCCTTTATGAATATTCCTCTTTCATGTCCTCAAAAAGTCTTTAGTCACAACATTAATGAGTTCACATTTCCCAGAAGCATTAGCAGTCAGGTTTTGTAAGTGTTGTTTAATATTAATATTCTCCTAGTTCTCCTGTCAAGCCAATAGTTGACTGACTCTTTGTACTTTGTACCTAAAGCAAATTATGGCACAGCCTTCCTCTTTAAGAAAGTTGCATTGTGGGTAACAGAGTTGTGATCTCTTTTTGCTTTGGGAAGTGAGATGGCAGAGCAGACTTGCAGCTAAGTGCTGATGTCTTGCTCTCAATCAGTGTCCAGATCTGTTATTGAGTAAATTTTTGCTGTGTTCAGCGTCAAAAAGTGGAAATTGGTTGAGTTCCATAGTTATAGTGCCAAGCTTGGTCATCCATATATTACCAAGATTAGAACCAACAGTGTTGGTCAGGTGGATGTGCTGTGAAACCAAAACTCACCTGTTCAACAAATAAAAGATAATGTTGAAGTTCTTTCTGCTTTACAAGGTGCTTATGAACAATGCGGTGTTTCTCAGTCACCTTTACCAGTGTTCTGCATTAAGCTAAATTAGAAAATTTCATTGTTTATGATGAAATGAAAGACAATGTAACATCCTCACTGTGCATCTTTTCAGCAACTATATCTGATTTATATAAAGATTTATACCACAACTCAAGTGTTTCCAAGCTGAATCAAGGTCTGTAGCTAATCTGAAGTTTCTGGTTTCTAGGGTTGGTTTCCTTGGAGTTGTGTGGATGTTTTAGGTTCTTAAAACAAAACCCCACTTTTCACACAATCAGCAGCACCCTCATGTCCTGGAAGACCACAAAAACTGTTCAGAAATAAAAGTGATGCATAGCTTGAAGATTTGACCCCGTCCTCCGACCTTTCCAGATCCTGATCCTATGGCACATTGAAGGAATGTGCTGGAATAAACCCAACCCATCCAGTCCTGCAAGCCACAGGTCCCAAAGGATGCTCAGCCATCACTGTGATGTCAGACATCGCAGAACATCCCCAGATATCCCGTTTTCATTCCCCCCTGTATTAGAGCTGTTTTGTCAGCGTGATGTCATTTCCTCTGATTTGTGTTTATCGCAGCACAGTTTTTTAATCACACTACTGATCTGATTAAACATATCAAACTTAAGACACTCTGCTTTCACGGCTGATAGATTAATAGATAGAACGTATTAATCCCCGAAGGGAAATGTAGAACTGCCAAGAGGAGAAACGTCTGCGGGGTCAGTAAAGTTCATGGCCGTATTGCCTTCACCCAGGAGGAAACTCAGTTTAGTAGAATTCCAAGGATCACCACATATTTTGGTTATTCAGCTCACACTGTGTGTCCACAAGCATTGCTGGACCAAGATTTCTAAAAGTGTAGCATGAGAGATATCAACCCACAAAGAAATGAGGTGGCTTACATTATTGAGTAATGAAAATTGCATGAAGCGAAAGTAGCTTAACACTTGCTAATTTTGTTCACTGATTGGAACTTCATGAAGATTTCCTTGAAGTTGTTTATCTGTGTTAATTTGTCACTTGCAACACCTCTCTTTGCCAACTTGTGTCGTAGGCCCCATGGTCGACTGGCACAGAGTGTGTAGCCAAGTATAACTTCCAGACTGCCAACGAACAGGACCTGCCCTTCTGTAAAGGAGATGTCCTCACCATCATCGGAGTCACCAGGGTAAGGAAAAGGCGCTCTTTCAGTGCAAGAAACAAGATGACATGAATCATAACGGTGAGCTCTCAGAGCTCACGTCCCATTAAATTCATCATTATTTACAGAATAATACTGTTTAAAGCCTTTACTCTATTTACGTCTTTGAGCGGTACCATAGTTAATGAGGATATGTCCCACTATTTTGTTTCACTCTTTGCATCCGCACACTTAATTCTGAAGAATAGAGTCCACTTTTCTTCTCCTTCTGATACTGTATTGTTGAATAGTACAAAAAAGGAGCAGTATGAAAAAGTATATCAGCCTTGATTTCAGTGCATAATTCCATGAAGCACCTTCGTAACCGCAGTCGACGGGTTTCCTCGTAGCCAGAGGCGTTCCTGGTTACTATTGATGTTTCAGATACACAACAGCCCCAGCTGCCTCCACCGACTTATGCCCATAAATATCTGATTGAACACCTGGCGTTTTAAGTGGATTTTCTTGTCCTCTTTCTACACAGAGCTGCATTTTCCTCAGACTCTGTATTCAGAGAGCCCTGGTATAGACGCCATACTTACAAACAACTTTATACATTCTGATGACGCCATAAAATCTGGCTTGTTTGGCTCATTCCAGGATCCAAACTGGTACAGAGCAAGAAACACAGTGGGAAGAGAGGGCACCATTCCAGCCAACTACGTCCAGAAAAGGGAAGGAGTGAAGTCAGGAGGGAAGCTCAGTCTGATGCCGTGAGTACCACGCACTAGCAGAGATGCATTCAGCTTGTTCCCCCGGATGCTTCTGCTCCCTACAAGTTGAATCATATGGTTGACTTCAAACAATGAAACTTCTATCTCTTACAGTCTTGAGCTTTTCATTGTGTCTGCTGTTATCTTTGTAAGTGTCAAAGAGGCCGGAACACGCTCTGTGCGCTACATCTGAGCGGCTTGTCAGACTCTTTGAAACTGCAGCAATTCAGAAAGGTGGCAACCAAAGATGACACGATGCAGATTGAAGGAGACGGGAAAGACGAGCCGATTCAGCTATCAAAGCCTGAAGTGCACCAGTTGTGGAAACCTGTTACAAACCTTCAAATCAATTTCTTATCCTTCAATTGAAGAAAAAAAAAAACTAATTTCCTACTGAAATTAAGAACTTTGTGCTGTTAATCAAAATTTAAGTTAAAATTAGTTTCAAAACTATGCTGAAGTTGATTTAGATTGCACTATTATGTGTCTTTCTGCAGTGTCTTTAAATTTTCATTGTATTACAGAAAATACTAAGTTATTCATCATTTTGGTGTTGTCTTGTTTTCTCACGACATGTTTCCTTATGCATGGATATACATTCTAGTAGCTGAGCATCAGCTGACCTCCATTGTTTCCTTGAGTTCCTCTCAAACACTGTAAACCACCACTGAGCTGCCAGCATGCTCCTGGGAGCAAATTCTTTACGATCAAGGGGGCTCGAGGTCTCCAAATGAAGATGTCAGTCTACAGATGCACAGTCATATACATGCCAGTCTGGTCAGCACTTCTTTTGGAGCTCACTGTTGTTTGTAGTTTGACTGTGTAACATCTTGTTGGCAGGAAGCATTTAAATAGACTTTTGACCCTCTTTGTGTCTCCTCATCAGCTGCCGCTGAAAGCTTTAACCTCTCCTGTCGCCACCCTTCATGCTGACTGTCCACACCACTCTGAACTCGGTCACTGTGTCATCCAGCTCTGGCATGTTGTTGTGTGTGTGTGTGCGTGATCTGAGGCGACCCAATGGAAACTTTACACTGTTGAGCTGCAACAGTACTGACAGCAAACATCAGCGTTTCAGAGTTTTCTCCTGGTCAGCCAGCTACTCCTGAACCTCTAAGCTAAAACGTACCCATCTTTAAAAAAAAGAAAAACATATTCAGTTGTTTAGTTATTTCATGTGCACGTTTTTGTTGTTGTTGTTTATGCAATTTGTCGGGGTTGTAAAGTGTTTGTTTAGTTCTTAAAGAGTGGACGGTTGCTAATAACTTTGCACCGTTCACTTGATGAGGAGATGCTGCGCTGATGCAGCAGCTGGGCTGTCTTCCTTCCCAGCTGGGTCTTAAGAGGTGAAGATCAGGTCGGCCCTCTCTCTGTGTGGCGGGACGTCAGAACATCAGCGGGCCACTTTGTTGCAGCTGCAGCCAGACGGGAGGCGTGGTTGCCGGTTCTCGGAAACCGGAGGGTTTCTTCAGACACCAGACCCTTGGCTGATGGCTCGTTACTCTCCAGTAGGATCTGGGAGCGATGATGCTAAAGTTGCTGTACGGTTGCAGCTTCACAGGAAGCCGAGGGCCTGGTCACTGTAGGCTACGCGATGCTGTTCAGAGAGATGTGGTCCTTATGGGTCTCAGGAAGCAGACAGAAAAAGGAGGACTGCAGTATTTCTAGTCAATCCTGAGCTGTTTTGGGGGATTTTGGGGCTTAAAAACCAGAGGACTCAGCTGCATCACCTTTGACCTGGTTGTAAAGTAATTTACCCTGCAAAGCATTGTGGGGGTTTGAGTCATTTTGAGGTTTCTTTGTCACAAACCGTGTGGGTTGGGCTTGAGGTGCAAGGCCTTTCTTTGTATTAACACATGACATTATTAACACCCATTATTGTAAATAATGAAATTTCATAGTTATAGCCTTCTATTTTTAAAATCTTTTTTTACTTCCATTTGTTTATTGTTTTTTTTTTTTTTTTAAGTATATCTTTCACTGTGAGTAAAGCTGGGGTAATTTTACAAGTTGTTATATAGTCACAGGGATCTTTGCTTAGAGAATTTACTTATTTTTATTTATTTTTATTTTTTACTTTGATGTCATTGTGGTTTCACTTGCTGACCTGAGGTTCGGACTGCTGCCTTTGACATCACTGCATTGTTTTGTTTTGTTTTCCTTTCATGCTCAAGCCATCAGATGCTGATGGAGTCTCTGGATGAAACCCACAGGGACGCGGTGATTTTGTCATGAATTACTAACAGATGTCTCAGAGAGGACCTCTCCCTGTGCTGTGGGTTTTATAAGGGTTCAGCTGTGGTCTTCTGTCCCCGTGCTCACACTAACTGGTTCATATACAGCAGTAGATCCAGTCCTGTCCCCTGTGCTGAACTCTTGTCTTTCCATCGCCCCCTTGTGGTGGATTTCTACTTCCACAAAATGGCATAATGCTAAAGAAAGCTGGCATACTTTTGTCTAACTTGCTTCTACTGTGTCGTACTGAATGAGTTATTTACCATATTTTTTATGACTTTCTCTTTTGTCAGTGTGATGCCATTTCTGAAAACTGCTGTTGATTTCTGGGGACAAAGCAGCATGTGTCCAATGAGTGTCTCTGACTAGCTACGCTACTTGGCGTATGCTCTCAGATTAGTGGGAGTTAAAGAGCCGTTGTCCATCGAAGAAGCTGCCTGCAATGATCTAATCAACTCAACCCATATTAAGCTGCTTAGCGACAAGGGGCTCTGCTGTCTCGGGAGGATGAGTATGGAGAAGGAGTGTGTGACAGAGTCAGCCACAGGAAAACAGGATAAATCAATTAGACCAGTTAATTACCACCCATTGACCAGCCAACGCCTATGTGAAGAACTCATGTGGCTGCTGCTGTTGTCTGATTTGAACTGAGTGGCACAAGTCAGTGGAATACACAATGTTCTGCACTGAGATTGTGAGGATGTTTTTGTGTTTTTGAACATTCATTATTTAGACTAGTGTTGTGCAGTATTTGATAGAGAAAACTGAAATGCCTTCTACTTGCATGTCTCTTAGCCACAGCTAACAATTTGTTAGCTGTTGCTGTAACAACAAAGAAAGCTGTCTAATCCATCCATAAGTAGCTTTTTGTAAACATCAGCCCACATATGAAGCAAGTTTATGACTTATGTTATCATGGCACTTGAAAACCACCAGCTGATGATCTCTGTAGCGTAGCAGCCGGATTTGTTTTATTTTCGTCTACTTTTTTTGTTCTCTGGTGGCATGTGCTGAAAGGTCAGTCCATCTCGTGGTCTTCCCGACCTCAGTAGGGAATGGGTTACTCAGTCCGTCCTACTCCAGGCCTGGTCTAAGCAGTTTTTGGGTTTTCCTGTTATTGCAGTGGCTGCATGTCAGTTTCCGACTCTGCCCCCCCCCAGACGTCTTGTGTATGTGTGTGTGTGTGTGAGAGCAGAGTTTCCTGTTGTTTGGGTCCAGGTACATTTTTAGTGACCCCACCCCTGAACAGCTCAGTCTGAACAGACTACAAATGCTGCAGCTCCTTTTTTTTTTTTTTATCTTTCTGTTGTTTTTAACTTCTCATTTCAGAAGAAGATTGTGGCTTAAGTTGTAAATGAGTGTAGCGACAGTAAAAACCAGTGTGATCATATCTGAAGGGCTGTTGAAGCCTTTTAGTATGTCTGATTGTGTCAACACCACTTCTGTTCCATGTGATCATGAAAGCAGCACGTGTTTTGGCTTTACACAGATTAAACTTCACAGTTGTTGAATCGATATTAGCATGTGGTCATTCACAACTGCCAAAGAATCTTGTGATCTCTGTTTCTCCTCTTGTCCTTCATTTTCCTGCTTTTCTCTCTCCTCCCAGCTGGTTCCATGGAAAGATAACTCGCGAGCAGGCAGAGCGGCTCCTCTACCCTCCAGAGACGGGCTTGTTCCTTGTGAGGGAGAGCACCAACTACCCTGGCGATTATACTCTGTGCGTCAGCTGCGACGGCAAGGTGGAGCACTACCGCATCATCTACCACAATGGGAAACTCACCATTGATGAGGAGGAATACTTTGAGAATCTCATGCAGCTGGTAGAGGTGAGCCCTCATTTCAGCTTTAATTTAGTCTTTACATAAAGACCTTTTATAGACATATTACCATTGGCTTTCAGTGTGACAGCTGTACAGGATAATTTTCCACTCATCGTCTTTGCCAGCTGGTTGTCTTTAACCTTAGTTAAGCATTAAGACCTGAAAGGCTCAGCACCACATTGAGAACCTGGAACCACGACTGCTTCTTGGGGGGAAAAACTTTTGGACTCTGACACTGTTCATAACATAAGTCTTCAAGTTTCCATAGTTCAGTTCAAGTCAACTTTATATATCGTCTATAACGACACAAGGTGTCTCTAGGTGCTTCTGAGAAACCCAGAGCATGACCCCTGAGCACATGTCAAAGTCTAATAGTAGCAAATGAAGAAAAAACAAAAAAAAACCTCCCCCTTGGGCAGAAACCTTGAGCAGAACCTGGCTCAGTTATGGGAGGACCGTCCTGCCAACAGCAAGCTGAATAAAGGAAGAAATGGGGGAGGGAGACAGGACAGTGAGGATGAAGGACAGAGAGAAGAGGTACAAAAATATATAACGTGGTACAAAAATGCACAAATATCTGTTATAAGAATACATATATATGCAGTGGTCAGCTGGCATCCAGTTGACGGGTGCAGGTAAACACTGAGACGGTCAGAAGATGGAAGGTCTGGGAGGGTCATAACATCACCATAGCGCCACCTGAAAATGAAGAGGACAGTGAGACTGCACCACCCTTTCTGGACCTACAGACTCTTGCAGCAGCAAGTAAGCCTGCATTCAGAATGTCCTACTAGGACAGTTAGGAACTATGAGAGTTTTTAGATATATTAGAGCTTTGTCATTGAAAGCTTTGTATGTAACAAGTAATATTTTAAATTCTTTTTTAAATTTAATAGAGTGTCAACGTGATGAAGCTAGAACTGGTGAGATATGATCCCTATACCCAGTTCTGGTTAATACTGGTGCTGCAGCATTCTGGACCAGTTGAAGGTCTTTGACAAGGCCATTTGTGCAGCAAGAAAATAAAGCATAACAATAATCCAGCCTAGAAGTAACAAAGACATCACTGATTAATTTCTCTGCATCCTCTTTGGTCAGGAGGTTTCTAATTATCCTGATATCACGCAAATGAAGGAAAGCTCACTTTGTGACCTGTTTTACATGAGAGTTGAAAGATGAATCTTTAACGACATTGACACCAAGGTTCCTAACAGTAGAGCTAGAGACAAGGTAGTGTGATCTAAATTAACTGTACAGCTCAAGAGCGCCTCCTGGAAGTACTTGGGGCCAATTACAATAACTTCAGTTCAGAATTAAGCAGGAAATTTCCAGTTATCCAGGTCTCCACACATTTAATGCATGCATCTAATAATGCTGTTTGATTAGCTTCATGCAGTTGCAAGGATGAATACAGCTGAGTATCATCTGCATAGAAAGGAAAATTTATTTTATTCTTGTAAAGAGAAAAGTGTCAGTCCAACAACAGAAACCTGCAGGACTCCACAGCTGACCCGAGTAAGACTGGAACAATCATTTTCATGGATGAACTGAAAATGATCTGATAGTTACTAATTCTCTCCTGAAAGATGCTGGAAGGAAGCGAAACTAAGTTATAAGTCAATGTGAGTTTAAATTTGCAGGGATCTGGGATCGTTTTGTTACATCTACACCAGGAGGGGTATCAATCTCTGTTTCATCCTGGGCCACATCATCACCATGGTTACCAAAGGGCCTATTATTGTTTATTTTCTCAACCAGTCATTTTGTCAGATTTCTCACTAGTTCTGGATGAAAATCACAAATTTCACAAACTTTACAACTTTTATCATAAAATTTAGGCTTTTATACTCAAATCACTTTTTTTTTCTTGTAAAATTGCAAATATAAAAAAAAGTCTTTCTTTTTTAAAAATAGCTCTGTTGTCATAACCCAAGTTTCACATCACATTTTTTATTTAAAAACGTCATTTTCTTTTTGTCATAAAATCGAAAATTTTACAAAAATTGTTACCTCTATCATGCAATTGAGACTTTTGTACTAAAATCACAAATTTAAAAAAAATTTGTTTATTAAAGAAAAAAGCAAATTTTGGGGGGTAAAACTGCAAATTCTGACAGATGAAGACGATCTTTTTTTTATCAACCAAGATTTTTTTATTGTATGATCACAAATGTCGCAAAATTGTGACTTATAAACATTTTCTAACTTTTTGTCATTAGATTAAAACAGTCGTAAATTGCAAATTCTGTATTATGGAGTTGTCTCAGTGATGTCAGACTACCCATATTTGGCATTAAATCCTTTAATGTAATGTATATTATTGTCTAGTTGTTTGCAGTAAATAATTAATGTAGTTTTTTTTTTTAAATGGTTAATGGTCTGCACTTATGGAGCACCATTTTAATTCTATCTAGCTTCTGTAAAATGCCTCTCCTTCAGACATTCATAAAATATACATGAAACAATTAAAATGCTCCTAACTCTATGATGAATGAAAGTTTTTTGTTTGATTCATCATGCTACAGTATTATTATGTATCTTCATGTGAGTAAGTACACAGGCGGTATGCACATGGACTTTCCATTAAATAAAAACAAAAAATCCCTAAGTACATGTTCAAAAAGCTGTCTGCTCCTCTCATGTTTGTTATCTGTTAAGTAGTTCAGAGGAAGGACAGAGAGAGGAGGGGAAAACAGCAGACATGGTGGCAAAGAAAGAGAGAAAGGCCTTTCATCCTCTCAGATAAAGAGAGGAGCTGGATTGGAGGCTATCACACTTTTAATTGGGACTCATCTCTTTACCCGGTGGGGTGTTGGAAGTGGACAATAGGAATGTGGCAGCTGCCAACGACACCGTGTTCATCCCCAGTGCATTCTTGTTATCAGCCACCCACAATCTCTGTCTCTCTCGTGCGCTTTCTCATTCACGCCCTCCAGACTTGGTTCTGCTACTTCCTTTCTCCACCTCCCTCCCTCTGTCTCTAGCTCTTTCTGTTCCCCCGTGGATACCTGGCATATTGCTTTCCATCATCCCCTCTTTGTTGTCCATCTCACTCTCTTTCCTCTGCAGCCTCGTATTCTCTGCTCTCTCTCTCTGTGCTGTCAGTCTCTCTGCATCTTCATCATGTTGCCTGTCTGCTCTCTCCTGTAAACAGCTTATGAAAGGATTCCTCACATTCTTGTGATTTTTTTTTTTTTTTCTGTCTCACTGTTCCTCAGCTGTGCAGTTGTTGGCCACAGCAGAGTTGATAGACCTATGCATACAGACATGCCACATCCAGATTTTCCTTGTCTAACCAAACTGTTTGCTGACAGATCCAGGTTTGCTTCCTGTGAGCCATTACATCCACGATGATGGTGAGAAAAGCAAAGATGGAATGTGGTGCTGGCAAGGGTGTAGCTGCACAATAGGGTGTATTGTCTTAAATGCACTTAAAGTGCACTTTTAGTATATTACACCCTCCTCTGCTTAAGAAGTATGACTCTTCATTAATGCCAAAAATCCATTTTAAATCCATTAAATAAAAATGCAAATAACCCGAATGTAAACATGTTATACAATTGAAAATTTGTTTATTTCAGGACTGTATAATTTCCAAGATGATATAGACTACATCTGCAGTAAGAAATTAAAATGTTTCTTTTCTGTTTACAGATAGATGTTAAATGTTAAATACATGCATTTCTGTTTTTGTCGTGGTTATTTTGGGTGGCTTTATTGTTTCCTCTGTGCTTAATAATACAGAGAAAGCTCACCCTTCCTGCACAATGCTGCCCCCTGCAGCTCAGTATGAAAACTTGCAGCATGTGCTCAAAAATCTGCAGTTGTGTAACTTTGTCTGTGGCGACGAGCTTCCCGTTATGCAGAGGGCACTGATTTAAAGTGTAGCCCACAAACTTTTTTTCTTTTTACTTCCTTTTTTCATAAGACACAAAGAAACAGTTGATTTTCTTAGTCTGCGTTCATGATACTAGTCACCAACCTCATTTAATGACAAGTAAATGTTGACTTTTCGGTTTGTTCTGTATCTCAAGTGACCTCTCACACCCACACACCCCTCCTCTCCTCTAGGTCCCCACAGCTCCCAGCAGGTCAGCCTTTACCAGAAGCCCCAGTCTGGCATGACATGAACAATGTCAGCATTTAGTTTTGGGATGTCCTTCCAGTGACTCCTCCTACTTCACTTCGTCTTTTATATGGAAATGAGGCAGGGATTATGTTGTCCCTTAAACCCCCCGCTACTCCAACGCTGATGCACGTTGATGACAGTTGAAGCTGTCATTGCCTATGACACATCAGATCTTAGAGCTGTCGTATTTTCAACCCTCATGTTCTTCTTTTGTGTCGCTTGAAAACATCAGTCTTACTTTTGTTTTGCACATCAAAAGTTTCTGTTCAGTTCCTCCAGTCTCAGTGTCCAGTGTTTCTTAATCTCTCAACCAGCTCCACATACTGTATGCCATTTAAAAAAAGAAAAATTCACCAAAGCCCCTTTTACAAAGTGACCCTGGATCCTCATCGTAATCTTTAACACAAGCGTTTTTTCTCCGCCTCTCTCTCTCTCTCTCTCTCTCTCTCTCTCTCTCTCTCTCTGCAGCACTACACCAAAGACGCTGACGGCCTTTGTACCAGGCTGATTAAACCCAAGTTGATGGAGGGGACGGTGGCAGCACAAGACGAGTTCTCCAGGAGTAAGAGCACACTGAGCTCATTACACGACTCTACGGGGACTGAGGCACACGGGGACATTTGCTTGTTTACTGCCATGCTAGCCTCACAGTGGCAGAGTCCCTAACACACACGCAGTGTACAGACAAAGCCCTACATCCCCTTGAAGGTTGCATTATTCCTGCTCTAATAGCCTTAATTAACAGTGTGTGATAAAATTTTTTATTTTTTTTTTGGTGTGTGTGTGTTCTGCTGGGCTTCACTAGCACTCAAGGTCGTTCTGGATAACCCTCCCCTCTAATGTTCTTTATCCCTTGTGACATATCCATCAAAACTGACTACTTCATACACCAGACGAAATGAGAAGCAAAAGATTCAATATTGTAAAAGATAGCTGACGTTAAAGTACAACTGAATAGTTGGAATACAGTTCTGGTAATTTGATTCCAACTTTTCAAAGTCATAGCCGTGTGATGTAACAATAGCATAAGGTAGCAGGGCTTTCAGACATGTTGCGTGATTGCTAAGTGTCCTGTTCCCTCTTGGCAGGTGGCTGGGCCTTGAACAGAAAAGAACTGAAACTACTCCAGACTATTGGAAAAGGGGAATTCGGAGGTAAGATGCAGATGTTGCGTCATTTATTTTCATTCATTACATCGCAGCGAAAATCACCAGTTACCTTGGAAGAGAGCCTACAAAGAATAAAAAATAAAGTGTACATTTAAAAACTTGTATGCGTCCTTGTCAGACGTGATGGTCGGAGACTACAGAGGAACCAAGGTGGCGGTCAAGTGCATCAAAAATGATGCCACAGCGCAGGCTTTCATCGCCGAGGCTTCCGTCATGACGTAAGACCCGACTGCGTCCTTGCACCAACTGTCTCTGTCGATGTGCTGCCTCTGCAGCCTTTAACTGTGGTTTCTGAAGACCTTTCCTTTTGTTCAGGAGGGGTATTCACAATGTCTTCCTGGCTGCTAAGCTTCTGTTTCTTTGTTTGCACAGGCAACTGAGGCACAACAACCTGGTGCAGCTACTAGGTGTTATTGTTGAGGAGAGGGGCAGTCTCTACATCGTCACAGAATACATGGCCAAGGTCAAGACGAGTTATTATGATCATTTTTTTTTTAATTATCTTTATTACTTTATTTCTTCATGCTCTTGTTTTCAAACGAGGTACGAAATTTCCCGGCAGACTGAAAGGATGGGATTACCAGTAGCATAGCATGGAGAATGGGAACTTTACAAAGCAACGTCTTTAGATGTCTTCAGAGGGAACCATCGTGTTCCACAGACTGATTTGGGATAAGTTTTAACGAGACAACAATTATCTGCACTGGAGACCAGCACTGAGAGAACATTGGCTTTAATGGCAGCAATGGTGGAATCCAGTCCGGCCGCCTTCCCATTGATGGGCTACCAAATCTATTCAGTTTCTGTTTTGAGAAACAGCCACAAGACGGTTGAGAAATCTCACTCTGAGCAACTCCAAATCACATTTACTTTTATGTGTTTAACGTTTCACCCGTTCAGAGTCTCGCAGCAGGTTTATATGACAGGAGGAGGTAGTTTCTCTGATGCCAACCCATCAGCAAGGAAGGAGAGACATTTTTCTGTTTTGCCACTTTGTTGCTCTGGCTACCTGAAAGTTTGGAGGGGAAAAAAAGCGTTATGCTAATGAGTCGGAACAGTATGGCGGAAGCTTCTCTGGAGTGTTTTCCACATGTTGTATTAATAACATGATCTGACCCACAGGGCAGCCTAGTGGACTACCTGCGCTCCAGAGGACGGACTGTTCTCGGTGGGGACTGCTTACTCAAGTTCTCACTGTGAGTCCTCTTCATCTCTGTCCGTGTCCTCAACAGATTTGTACAAAATTATTGATATTTAATCAACACAATCAGCTCGTGGTCACAAACGTCCAGGAGTTATGTATTAACCCATCATGAGGTCGTTTTCTTTGGTGAATTATTACTTTAGCTGCGACTCAAGAGAGTTTAAATGTTCATTTATTTTGCTTAAACGGTTATTGAGCTCATGCTGTAATCCAACACATTTGACTAATGAGTCCAAGCATAAAACATTCAGTATAAATTGTGAATCTATTTTGTGGGATTTCGTGTTTCATTTGCACCTTGTTGAACTGATGTGTGGAATGTTATTCAGCAGAGGAACCCATGTGTCTTTGTTTTGTCAAGTTTAGCTAACGTAATAAGAGACGCCGCGACTGTCGCTTTTCTCCCGTCAAGAGTAGATGATAGAAAACGTTACTGCAACCGCACACACACGTAGATACTCATCGTCTCTGTGGTCCTCTCCTCACTCGTCATCTCACCTCGCCCGTCAGCGACGTGTGTGAAGCCATGGAGTACCTGGAGGCCAACAACTTCGTTCACAGAGACCTGGCAGCTCGGAACGTGCTGGTGTCTGACGACAACATCGCCAAGGTCAGCGACTTCGGCCTCACCAAAGAGGCCTCCTCCATACAGGACACTGCCAAGCTGCCCGTAAAGTGGACCTCCCCAGAAGCACTAAGAGAGAAGGTGAGAGGACGAGCATCTTGATATTTGTTTAATAATTGAAGGAGACTGATCCTGGTTAACTCAGTTTCGTGGGTTTTCTGCAGCCATAATACTTCTAGATAATTGAGATAAATTGTTGAGTGGAGTAAAGGGTGACTCCATGTCCAAAAGTTCCATTTGGCATCACAGTTGTATTTAATCAGTTTTAAGTTTCATTTTTTTTGTTTTTTTTGCTTGTTTTCACAGAGGTTTTCAACCAAGTCAGACGTCTGGAGTTATGGAATCCTCCTTTGGGAGATTTACTCCTTTGGGCGTGTGCCTTATCCTAGAATTGTAAGTACCTTCACTGAGCTGCACCAGCAGGTGGCAGTGTATCTCAGTATTTTATGATTACTAGAGAACGTCTGGCTCCCTCAGAGTTTAGCTCAAATAATCCATGTCATAAACTGCTGGAGCGGTCGATGACAGTGTGGTCGTAATAAAAATGATCGGTCTAATTATTTTGGCTTGCTTAATTATTTGTTGGGAAGAATAACCTTTAATGGCTTGATGGAAACTCTTGTTTTGTGGCTCTAATATTTCCCTGGCTCTGATTCCAGCCGCTGAAAGATGTGGTGCCCCGAGTGGAGAAGGGGTACAAGATGGACGCCCCCGACGGCTGTCCGCCCGTAGTGTATGACCTGATGAAGCAGTGCTGGACCCTGGACCCTGTGATGCGGCCCTCCTTCCGCATGCTGAGGGAGAAGCTGCAGCATATCAGAGCCAAGGAGCTCTACCTGTGAAGAGGAGGTGCTGATGGGGGTGGGGGGCAGGGTTTGGGGGGGGCAACACGCAGCCCCAGCACGGATGGATAGTAGCAGGAGTAGTTGGACCGCTGCACCTGCCTCCTGCTCGCCCAGCCTGTTGACCTGTGGGACTGGCATACTGTGCCCCCTCCCCATGACCTCAGGCGTCCAGCAGCCGTCCTCTGCTTCCACATTAGGACTGTTTTCCTGTTTGTGTTGTATAGCTTTTGCCAGACTACTTCCTCTTCTCTTTACAGGCCGCTGCTCCTTCCTCCTTCACACCTGCCGCTGCTCACCTGCTCTCTCCGTCTCTCTCTCTCTCTCTCTCTCTCTCTCTCTCTCTCTCTCTCTCTCCCCCCCTCTCTGTCACCTGGTCCAAGCTGCTTTTCTTCCTCCACCTGGAAGGTCCCTTTTTCTTTCTTTATAGTATCACCCCCTTCATCCTCCTCCTCCTCCTCCTCCTCCTCCTCCTCCTCCTCCTCCTGAGACATGGCATTAACTGGAGGAGGGGCTGGCCTTTTCCTCCATGTTTGTCAGGTGCTCTTTCTTCTTCACCCCACCCCTTCATCATTCCTCGACCCCCGGCATCATCCCGTGGCTCTGCATGCTTTTCAGCCCAGCTGTCATTCCACCCCCCCCCTCAGCCGTGTTGTCAGCTTGTGGGGCCTTCGCTCTGTGCCAAAGTGCCTCCAGTCTACAGAGCTCCTAACTTCCCTCCAACACTTTTAATTGAACGGTTGAGTTGTTGTTGTTTTTTTTAAATCACTTTTTTTAAGAAAATATTTTTTTTAATTGCTTTCTTTTTTCAGGGAGGTTATTATTGTTTTTTTAATTATTATTATTGTTGTTGTTATTGTTGCTGTCCCCCACCCCCCACCCCCCACTCCACCATCTCTGCATAAACTTTTATTTTCTTTTTTTCCCCTCCTTTCCCAACAAAGAAAACATGAACAGGAAGTGAGGGGATTTGTGGGCCAGTAACAGCCCAGAGGCGCGCGGCACGTATTTTGGGGGAGGGCGGGGGGGTCGGGGCAGGATAATAAGAGGAGAAGACGGGGGTGAGAGGCAGTTCACAAACATGGTTGATTCATTATATGTGGGCTTGTTTTTATATCAAAATATATTTAAAGGATTAAAAGAAAGAACAAGTAAAGAACTGACTGGGACAGAAGAGAAGAGGAGGACTTTGAGGAGCCGGGAGCGTCTCAACATTCGGGACATTCGGTGTCTCTGAACGCTGGGAGTGGCGTGGTGCATGCTGTGTGTGAGAGACCTTGGGGTTCAACTGTCAGTGCTTTCAATGTTCATTGTTTTATTATGCTATCATGATTATGAATAAATCATTCCATCTGAACAGCGTGGAAACGCCGGCATCGTTATCTTTATATATGTGTGTGTGTGTGTGTGTGTGTTTAAGTGATGGAGATTTTGTCTTTTTCTTTGTCCTAGTAAATACAGTTGAAATGATGAAGTTTAAAAAGAAAAACTTTTTTTTTCTTCCACATCTGTCGGTACAGTTGAAACTTTTCTGTTTTAGGTCAGTTTGAATTCCTGATTTTTATTCATTATTTGTATAACGTTGGAATAATTAGATATTTTTATTTTTTTTAGAGAATTTTCTTTTACTTTCTTGAAAGTCAAACGTTTGCATACCTTTGGTTAATGTTAGTAGAAACTTTAAACTGTTGAACTTGACTGATGTTTTGAGAGGTTGTTTCTATATAATCTTATAATCTTAATGTTTTATAATCTCACTTCCTCCTGAAACAACGTGATGCTTCACAGCTGGGATGGTGTTCTTCAACCAGCTTTTCCCCTCCTAACATAATGATGAGTTAGTTCAGTTTTAGTCTGATTGGTCCAAAAATGAAGGTCTTTTCTTTTCATGTGTAGCACCAGGCTGGAATCTGACTTTTGAAAGTCTGCCGTTCTTTTTCTTGATGTCTTGTTTGGTTTCACTTGATTTTTCCCATGATGTCATCATATAAGGACCTTGTATTTAAAGGACCTCAGGTGATGTCAGTCTGTCAGAAGCTTCTGAAGCAAAACATCATGTGGAAACCTCCAAGCCTCCCAGCCTTAGCTAAAATCTAAAGTTGTAAGAAAAAGTTCTCTTAAGAATTTCTTGTTGTTCCCATCTTGTTATTCTGACATTTTACCAATAAAAACAAAAAATTGTGATCTTAATGACTTAAAACAAAGATTTTTCTAATTTTGCCGTCAGATGTGGAGGTAAACAAAAGGAAAACATTAATATCTACATTACACAAACTTGTTTGTTAGCAGAGGGTGGGACCAGGCTGCTGTTTTGTAAATCTGAAGTCTTTGTCCTCAAAGTCAGGTCCCCAGTAACCTCTTCAAATCAAATGACAGCGTTGCAGAAGTGCGCCACCTAGCGTACTTTGTGCAATTTTAAAATTGTCAAACAAAAGTTGGAATCTGCTCAGTCTGTGAATCTTGGCTTGCATGTCATCCACATTGCAGTTTGTTTTTCTGTCAACTTCATAGTTTTTGAGCTCAGATGAGACGGTTGTCGGGAACATGTTTGGTTGAAGGAATAATCTCCTTCGGGTTCATTTTGATCGGCTGATGGTCTGCGTTTAAGTTGTGACAAGTGAATTTAATGGATTCATGCACACTTTTTAAATGAGAAAAGCTTTTAATCTTTGGGTTTTGGGTAAAATATCAAGCGATTTCAAGTCAACATTGTTGGTGTAAAAGTCCCAAGATGAGTTTCAAGTCTTTTTACATTTTGTCAAGTCTAAAGTCTTCAAATTAACACCTGTGTGTGATGGTAGTTCAAGTCCAGCAGCTCCGCTCCAACTGATTCTTTGTTGAGATGAAAGCGATCATGAAACACAAAATTCATTTATCAAAATCTGTTTTATATTTTTCTTGGGCTTTGTTGCCTCTCCTGTTTGTGTTGCTTAGTGTAAAGCCTTACTGAATGCAGATGAAACGGCCTTAACAGATCTTTGACGCAACTCCTACCCTCCAAGAGCAACCTGTGACAGGAAAGTCGAGGAAAAAGTGACTGAACTGTCACTCTGAAGAAGTGCTTCCGCTCTGCGTCTATAAATAGTACTGTGATCATTGTTTGGTTGCAGGAGCGCTGTGAGCAGATGGGAGATAATCAGTGCAACTTTAAAAGTGGGAACGACTGTCATCCGAGTGTTTGCTGATGGTTTACGCTGCACTGCCTTCCCTGTTCCACCTCTGCCCTTTCAGAGAGCGTCCCCCTCACCCTCTGGATGGGCTCAGTAGTCTTCTAGTCTCTCATTTGAGCCTCATCTGTTCTCTCTGCGTCCACTGATGCTTGGGACCTAATTCATTGTGAATCCTATGAATTTTAATGGCAGTGACAGGGCGGCAACAATGGGCTGGTTACATAAGCAATGCAGTTTATGCTCATGGCTAAGGCTGTGCCTCTGTCAGGAACGATCACGCCAGCTCCCATTTCCCATGCTGCCGTGGCTGCACGAGACGGGCCTGTTGCAGAGCGCACCCCCCCGCCCCCCAACTCAGTTTGTCTCTTCAGCTTACTGGCAAAAGTACAGCTCATTAGGCAATTGTGGAAACATTTTTGGATGTCGCCTGGCAACCAAAACTCGCCACCAAGAGGCATTGTACAGTCCAGTTCCCAAGGGAGCTGAAAAGGAGCAATGTAGAACTCTGATGTGCAGAAAGTCCAAGGAAAAAGAGGGAAGACTCGATGCAGAGATGAGACATTTCATCTTTTTGGTCAAAGGTCAGAGGTTGAAGGCTGTTGCATCCTTTTCTTGAAATTCAGTTTCATGTTGAATTAGCAGCTGCTGCCGCCTCTCATGTGCCTGAATGTCAGCTGCCTCCATCTATTTGTTTCCTTTCTTTTTTTTTCTTAAACCATGATTAATTTTGTTCTAATATGTAAAGCCCTTCTTGTCACATCAGTGGCAGGAGCTGAAGGTTGGTGCACGGCTCCCACATCTGGATGCCTCCGTGTTTCCTTCTGACTTGAGTAATCCTGACAAGCACACAGCTCTGCCAAGTTCTTAAGAGGCACAAGCAGGACTGATGTCTTAATCAGCTTTCGATAAGTTATGGATCTGTGCAGCTGAAGGCAGCCAGGATGAAGTCAAAAGAAGCTAATTAGCTCCTGAATTAATCTGATTACACCAACACCAGTCCGAGGAAGGCGCCGAGGGCTACGGGCATGCTGTTGTGGAGTTTGCCTGTGCACACCCACCCCAACCTGTCCTCACATCAAGTGAGACCTGACAGATTTACACATGTGACAGAATGAGGGTGAGCTTTCAGGCCTCTGTGTGCTGTTGCTTTGTCACATGATGGCAGTTTTCTCAGAGCCAGTGTCTTGGGCATCATGTGTGCCATAGATTACCGTGAGTTGGGAGTCTTTGAAATCAGGACTTTCCAAGGGACCATTTACCCACCATCCATGAATTAACTTGGGTCCATTTTGACTTCTTACCTCAGAGACATTCATTCATTCATTTAGGATGCTAAAGTGTGTACATTACGCTAATTTGCCCCATCCAAAACCAAAACTGAATGTATTCTGCCACAGGCAGAGCTCAACTGTCTTCTGATAAAATCCTGCTCTTACATAAGAAAGAGCCAGTGAAATCTCCACCCTGGGTGTCTGTAAGACCCATTTCTTTTACTTGGTTACTGGTAACACTTAACGGTACACAAAATGTTAATTATAAGAAGACAAACATGATTTTACTAAGTGTCACTGACGCTGAAATGTACTCGCATTTATTTCTGTTGTATGTTCAGTCGTACAGTGTAACATGCTGCAGTTTAATTATGTCGATTTCATGTCATGTAAGAAAAGAATAAAGAGAGAAGGGAGGAAAAGGAAGGAAAGCCATGAGTACCTAATGATGAAGTCATCAAAACAGAGGAACTGATCAGAAATTAAGTAGTGGTGAGTTCCTCATTTGTTTCCCAACATTTAAGCCTATGAGCAACATTTTGTGAACCTTACTGTAGCGTTACCCGTTCACTGCAGGTTCTGATTTAAGTCAAACGGACAAGCATCCTTTAAGCCTCAGATTGCTGTAGTTTTTCAGAAGGGAGAGAACAAGTGCCGTAACACCCAAACTGTTGATCTGTTTCACAATAGACGCTCTTCTGTGATGCAGCAGCTTGCAGGGAAGGAAGTCTGGAGTTGCTGCCTTTGAAGGCGTTCTCATAGCTCAAACACTGTCACCGAGAGTGGGAGCTGTTCGTTTTCAGCCTGTTTGGGTGACAAGAAGCGGGTGTCGACATGACAGAAATGATACTGGCATTATCAGGCCAACTGGCTGTTCCAACGGCCTCATTGCTGCAGTGGAAAAAAAAAAAAAAAATCTTTTCACACGGACACATCATCACCCGAATGCATCATGAGCCTTTCTCTGTCTGGGCTGCCACTTTGCTGATCATTCTTTAAAAGAAAAGAAAGAAAAAGTGCCATTTCCTGATGCATTTACTGTCTGTTGGGGCACATATTTCCTCCTTGTGTTGGACACAATGTCCTGATCTTTGTGGGTCATAGTGGAGTGGCTCTGTTGTTGCTTCCAGCAGCCTGAGTCACTCTCCTGTTGGCCACATGCAACACATGTTCTTTGTTCCACCGCATGCTCCATTTACTGTGATATCATCAGTCGTGTCTGCCACGTTAATGCTCTTGCTCTGCAGTCTTGAGTTTCTGTTAAAGTGCTGAACTGAAGGAGGCACGACCTCACAAACAGAGCTACTCGTGAGAGCAGCCAATGATGGCAGACAAACACTGCAAGACAGAGGGGAGCTGTCCAACAGCGTCAGGAGGCCGTCTGCACAAAGACAAGAGCTTAAAGGAGCAGATACGTGCAGGGCTGTCTGTAACTTTTGGAGGGCCCTTCTTTTATTTATTTATTTTTAAAAAGTGAAAAGAGCAAGGTCAAACCTTTAAGATTATTTTACAAGAGAAAACTCTGAATTTCTCAACTTATAAATTCACATTTGCAAGAGAACCTTTTCAACTCACAACAGGCCAGTGTATATCTGAAGGATAACTTCAGTGTTTTGCAGTGAAGTACTCCAAAAATGAAGGCAGTTCATTCTATTTCTACCCAAAATGCTGTATATTTAGGTTCATCTTGTAGGTTGGAAGCTCCCTTTTGTGGTGGTGAGGGCCTTTGAATCTCCATAGGCTCCACGTAGCAAGTAACGACTCTGGATACATACAGGCAAAAAAAAAAAAAAGTGTTCATCCAAGCGTGTTTTCAACAACTGTTTTAGAGTTGGTACATCATGACTGAAGAGCACATGCACCAATCAAACCCCTAAAGTTGCATGTTTGCATTTTCTTCTCGAACCTTTCATGTAATAATATTAAAAGCTTGCACATGTGGTTAAATAGTTTCTAGAAAATCCTCTGCAAGCACTTTGTCCCCTTTTGACTGCTGAAGTTTCAGTTAATGTTTCACACAGGAAAAATCTGATTTTTATTTATTTATTTTTTTCTTCAAAGATGTGTTTCCTCACTGAGCTGCAGCATAACGGAAGAAATGATGTACTAAAAAGAACACATCTGATTTCTGTTTGGGTCGAGTTTTGTTTCAACACAAATCGTTAATTAATCACATGGCAGCAACAATCACTTGCTGAAGTTCAAACGGCATTAGAAGGAAAAACAAATTCATTTAAGTTACTTTTTTAACGTGGCATGGTTTTTGGGTCCCAGACTGGCTGGTCTGAGTATTTCAGAAACTGCTGATCTGATTTCCACACCACCATCTCTGGGGTTTATAGAGAATGGTCCCAAAAAGAGGAAATATCCAGTGAGCAGCAGTTGTGTGGGCGATAACATCAGTAACTCAAATAGCCACTCCTTACAATGAAGGTACGCTAAACACCATCTCTGAACGAACTATGTGAAACCCTGAACAAGATGGACTACAGCAGCAGAAGACCTCGCTGGGTCCCGCTCCGTCAGGCTACAGTTCACCAAAACTGGACAACAGAAGATTTGAAAAACATTATCGGTCTGATGAACCTCGATTTCAGTTGCAACTTTCAGACGGTAAATTCAGAATTGGGTGTAACCATGACAGCGTGGATCCATCCTGCCTTGAATCAGCGGTTCTAGCTGCTTGTGGTGTAATGGTGTGGGGGATATTTTCTTGGCACGCTTTGGGCCTCTTCATACCAACTGAGCATCATTTAAACACCACAGCTGAATGAGCTGAGGTATTACTGTTGATCATTCCCATCTATGACCAGTGTAACATCCTCTGATGGATACTTCCAGCGGAATGATGTGCTCACACTACATCAAACTGGTTTCTTGAACATGACTTTGGGTCAACTGGACTCCACTGATCTCCATGTTTACCAGATCTCAAGCAGAGCACCATTAGAATGTGGTTCAACTGGAAATTCACATCATGGATGTGTAGACAAGACCAGCAATATGAGCAAAATCTCAAAAGAGGTTTCCAACACCTCGTTGAATTGATGATATGAAAATTAAAACAGTTCTGAAGGTAAGAAAGGATCCAACCCGGTACTAGGAAGTTATACCTAATAAAGTGGTTGATGAGGGTACATCTGCAAGTAATACTGACAGCACCCAACTCTCATTTTCACATCAGAGAGTGTTGTAATATTTATAAAGTGATAACAAGTCATTGACGCGCAACAAAAAAACAAAAGGTTTGAGCTCCTGGTTGCCATATCAACGGACACAGTGCTAAAATGTTGTCTGGATTAATGAGGTCTGAGAGTTTCTTAGTCTCTGTGGTGTCCTCCTGCTAATCACAGCCCAGCATGTGGCTCATGCACTTTTTTTCTTTTTTCTTTTGGGTTGACAGTACTGGTCACAGATAATACACACGAACTGGGTCCAACAGTGGATCCAGCAGGTGAGAGCGCAGCAGTGTTTAATGATGTGTGAGCCAGCATGTGCCGTCTCTCGCAGTCCACATTCGTTGTGACTCGCTGTGAGAGCCAGTGATGCCTCACAGATGGAGAGAGACTGGAGAAGGGGGGATAACCACCACAACAGAGGTGCAGCCATGTCTGCTGAGCAGCACGTAAACACTCTCTGCTGCCTGTGATGTAACAGCAGCCCGCCTACTGCACCTCCTCTTTAAATAACCCAATGACTGCCCTGCAGTGTTGGCTGACATGTTCATTTGACTTTGTGAAATATCAACGCTCCCTCAGTCGTGTTTTCTGCACTGCTTGTCAGCAGGAATCTGCATTTTGCTCTTGACATTTCACCTCCGTCCGCTCCAGGCCCTCGGACTGCTGGTAGCGAGCCGGAGGGGAGGCAGTGCCAACGCGGGGTTAGATAAGGAGAAGGTGAAGGGGTCCTGTGGCCCCTGGGAGGAGCCACCAGTGTTATGCAACTCAACATTGCATCTATCCTCCCAGCTGGAGCAACATTTTCCAAGCAAAGGGTTAACGTAAGTGAGGAGCAAACGTTTAATGAAAGAAATCACAAAGAAAACAGATAACTGGAGGACTCACGTCTACACGCCGACTCTTCAACACAGAAGTATAAATCAGGCTTAAGTCTGAAAATATGTGCTTCAGTAAGTGGTTCAACTTTTCAGGGAATTGTGATGTCACAGACCCAGATCAGAGTTCAGTTATCTTTATCTCCACCACACTTGAGGAAATTGTGCCTGGTTTTGAAATAATGTCAAACGTATCCTTCAAAGCTACTCTTTATTCATGTTTTCAGACAAACCACAGATCAGATTATTGCATGCACTGGGAAAGGGGATTCACGGTCTGCAGGAGTACAACTTTTGTTAGCCCCCAATTCCAGCAACATGAAATATACACTAACGATCAGGGCTTTGAAACAATGAGACAAGCTAACATTGCAATCATCTTCATGCACTGAAGTGCTGGTGTGAGTGTGTTTCAGAGCATCTACACCATCCGTCATCACATCAACACTGACTCTGTAGCGTATACTTCAGCAACTGGAAGAGGACCAGCGGAGCTAGTAAATGAGGACCTTCAACCATCCCAGCATGCCAGCCCAGGACAGTAAACATGAGCCACTTGGGTCCAGTTCACAGAAGTTACTTCACATGTTTTTTTTTGTTTTGTTTTGTTTTGTTTTTTTTACAGGTTCTGGAGCTGCGATGGTTTTCATGGACGGCTTGCTGCCATTTGGAGACGCTCGCGTGCAAAGTTTGTTGGTTCAGCTTGAAGGCCTTGTGCCTCCTGCCAGCCTGGTGCCTGGCAGATGATGTGAGGTCTGATGAATCCCTGCAGCGTGAGTCAGAGCTACACTCTGACATTTGTTGTCATTCAGAAGTAGGAGTTTCTCTCTCTCTCTTTTTTTTTTTTTTCTTCTCAAGAGGAGATGGACTGGGTAGCAGATGACACCTTTATGTACCATTAACACTGGGAGCACATGACAAACATGACACAACATCTTTCTGTGGAAAAAGTCCCTTTTGGAAATTATAGGTCACTGAGAGATTAATATCGAATTATCACTAAAAATCAAGAACAATTCCCTCTTACACGATTTGAGTGTTGCAGAGAAGTGACGAGAAGCCAGAGAGAAGAGGCCTGAAAATTCTTTGAAAAGAAAATGAATGTCTTTCAGGGTTTTCTTCCTCATAAACGACCCAGGCTTTGTTTAGGCGACTTAGCAGGAGTCCGCAGAGGACAGAGTATAAACTGTTGTGACACATGAGGAGCTGCAGCCAACCGCAACTAATGTTAAGGTTCACAAATGCCTGGGAGACAAATAAAGCCGTACAGTCAAAGGCTTGTAACAACTGTATGTGAGCATACCTCACATAGGTCAAAGCGGGTTGCACAGAGAGCACAGCAACCCACCCCTGCAGCAAAATAAAAAAAAAGTAAGTAATGCAAGTAAAAGCAAATGCTTGTTTTCTAGAAAAGGTAACGCGCTACCTTTGCAACAGAGATTGCTTTCCCTTTTGTTTGAGACTGTAAGCGTTTTCACGAACAAGCAACTGGCCCTGAGCCCCCAGAATTCCCGCCCATGTGTGCCTCCGAGCACCCACAGGGGGTGACCACACACACCGTCTGAGCTTTACTCCTGCAGCCTGGCAAGGAGGGCAGGGGGAGGAGAGACACATATGAGGGCTGAAAGCCTGTTCAGTGCTCTTTGCCAGATCCTCCCAGAAACACGGGAACTAATGAATGCAGCCAGAAGTCAGTGTGTGGCTCTGCAGCTGCAGCTCCACGGCACACACGACCTCACACAAAACGTCCGTGACGGAGAGAATTAAAAAGTGGGAGACACATGGGAATGACTCTGTACATGCAGCAGAAGGACGAGGAATGGCTGTAGATATTAGAGGATGAACATAATTCCACATACAGTATGTGTTCTCCTGCTTTCTGACTAAGTGATGTAAGAGTCTCTGCACCGTGGGCAGGAATGACTCCAGGCTGCTCTCAGCACACTCGCATTAATTAAGTTGATGTATCGTGGCAACTCATGTGAGCAGACATGTTTAATCACATAGCCGCAGCAAAGCAAGCTGTTAGTGAGCACCCATGTTCTCCATGACTGCCAATAACAAGACAACATAAAGCTTTTTTTGGTTGTTTTTTTTTTAAACATGTTTGCTCAGAGAACAAAGCTCATGTTGCTATGAACGACTGTGCTGCTTCCTCCTGTTTAGGTCTAGAATCAACGGCACTCAGGGCAATGTTTGACCTCTCCAATTTGTCCTTTTGTGCTCTCAGTTTAATGGATCACTGCCTCTGTAGTGAAGGACTGCTGCTGTGTTCCTGCGGTGGTTGCTGGGTCTCATACTGAACGTCTTTGCTGTGTTATCGGCTTTGTGTGGAAACCGCAATGATGTGATCATTTGGATGCATCTAGTCATGAATGTGTTGCTGGTAATAACAGCGAGCCACCGCCACCTTTCTCATTTGTGTTTTGGTAACTGCACACATGATTCATTATATGTTGCTGTGTAATTTGACGTGATTATTGACGTCCATATATTCCCATGTTTAGAAGCCTGATTGGGTTGAACACATAAGTTTTACCAAAATGTCCATTCAGAACATTTTACATTATCCAACTGTGATAAGTGATTGATCCTTGGATTGCGCCTCTACCTTGAAGTGATTGATCGAGAGGTGTGACGTTCTGCCATTTTGACCTCTGCTTCAGCACAGAGCAGTGATGGCCGCAGTCCTTATGTAAGAATGACAAGCAGCCTTCGCTGTTTTTTATGGCTTGCGGCCCGCCTCACTTCTCATGTTGCTGCAGCCGCCCTGGTCTGGAATATTTCTACCACAAGAGTAGAATTTGAGATATCGGCTATGAGCAGTTCATCTGTTGGAAGACTGTAAGAGGAACACAACAGAACGTTCTGTTTAGACCCGAGGAATAGATGGGAGAAGAAGGGCAGATAAAAGACAGAAAAAAATCATCATCTTAGATGACATGTGACATGACAAAGCAATGCTGTCACTCACATTTCAAGCAGCAGTTGTGCACGCAAGCTGCAAAGCGGTCTGCCCGATATCGAATGTGTGCATCAGAACCATCTATGTGTGTGTATGCAGCAGGTCTATGATGCTGCTGACTGTAAAGAGTGTTTTGCCCAAACATGGCACACATCTGTAGATTTCTTTGGCTCACATTTGGTGCTTAAGTGGCGGTGTTGACTCAAGGTGAGTGCAGTTGCCTCGACACCTCAGTCTTTGAGATGCAGTTGGCCCATAGAGCAAAATAGCGTTGCCACAACTGAGATGTAAGTGCCAAAAGTAGCCTAGATTAGACCAAACTGTGTTGGTATCTGGGTCCAGTCCCAAAAGAGTCACATCCAAGAGCCAGATGGTCAAACAATGTGTCCTCACAGAATCCACACATATGCCTTGTCTTACTATTTATGAAGTTAGTGCGGTGAGAACGTGAACGCCGGATGAATTCCTCAGATCGGACATGCACATGATCTTGGAGCACTTACAGCTTGATAGGGTGAAGTGGATTTTGATTCAGAACTTCATTTTTTTAATATCTCAACCTCACTTTTGAGAAAACTACACTTGTTTGCTGTTCCTTTCGTCATTGCTGGGATTGTCTGGGCCCATCCGTTCATTACACTGCCATTCGTCCTGATCTTTGCGAGCTGTTCTTGGTTAAAGATGGAACAGGAAATTAGACTCAGACTTGTACATGTGCATGCAATTAAACAGTTATCAAACTTTTTTCTTTTTTTAAAGAGAACCACACACACACAAAGCTTAATAAATCTGGAAGAAATAAATTCCTGACTTTGTGCACACGTAGTTTAAGACATGATATGGCAGAGTTTCATGCTTTGTGCTGCCAATGATTTGTAATATGTGACACCTGATGATCAGTACATGGTACTTTACCTGTTCTCAGAGCTGCACATTAACCACAGTAGAGAAGACCCTGTCTGACCAAAAGCTTCTCTCTTTTTCTTCTTTCTCAAAGGGACCTGGGTGAACATTTGGTTATTGCTAATTCAACCAATGGATCTTGTTTTTCCATGTTTATATAACTTGCGTGTTTCCTGTGATGCGCAATGCTTAACTCTGACAGGTTGCCTGGTTTGCAAGGACAGTCCGTGACGGATGCTCTCTCCTGGCTGAGAGGGAAAATCTATGCAGCTGCCTGAGTCACATGGTGCAGACGCCATGATCGCTTTGGAGAGTTTCATGACACCCAGCAATGCTAACATCTTCAGGCAGCCTGTCACATAAATCCCACATCTCCTGTCCAGCCTGCGGAGGATTGATGGCTCTACCGTTAGGCCCCGACTTCTCAGACGTCAACGGCCTACTTTGGGAGCTAAACTTACCTTCACCTTCACACTGTGACACGTGCAGAGACGCTCTGATTGAGCCAGAGTTAATTGAATTTGGTAAGCAAAGGTCTGACATGGGGGAGGAGGGAGGAGAAAAAGAGGCATTTGCACTCCAGCAGGGATGAAGATGATGAGCTTGCCTTTAGGCGAAGGCTTGATTCAGCAGAGCATATGAGCTCTCAATGGGTTTCATCAGAGCTGGCCTCATGCTCTTTAGGTGTTGAGCAGAAAATTTACCAATGCACAGGATGTTATATAACCATTCCTGGTGCTGTACAGGGAGAGTGGTTCCACTCTCAACCGAATCAAAATAACTGAGCTCAAATGCTAGAGACAAAAAGATTTGGTGTCTGTTTTAAAGGGTCAGTTAATCAATATAGGGATTTAAAAAAATTAAATTTAGTTCCTAGTAGTTCTATTTAACAAAGTACTTCATGCCAAGGGAATACTATAAAGTATTGCAGAGAAAACCCAACATTTCCCCAAATGCAACACTTGGCGACTGTTGGATTAAAAAAATAAATAAATAAAAAATTGCAATCAGTTGGTCCCAGCTGATTTTCTCACATAGAGGCTGTACCTATGAATCTGATTTTAGACTAGATGGCGTGCAGGGACAGTGACCTACTTACACCCACTAATGTATCTAGTCATGTGAACATGTGCAGTGGTCGTATTTGTCATATTGGTGAGATGATGAGATTTCTGCCCTCACCTCAAAAACAATATTTAGTCCATAATGCAAGCTGACACAGTGTTCAAAACTGTTCAGTGGCACCTGGAGAAAATCTCACTACATGTAATGTAATGATTCATGACGTTATATGTGACCTTTCTGATGAAAAAGGAAGGTTTCATCTGGAAGCATGTCCCGTCACGTTAACCTCCCATCTAAGCCTTTTTACACTTAAGTTGTATCAATGTTCCCTAGAGTTCCTAAAGTTGTTTGGTCATGTTTAGTTGTAAACATTTCTTGATCTGAAAAAAATACCACAGTCCGCCATGACATAGTAGAACCAAAATGAGTGAAACTCATCTCCCCGTACAGCTTTGTATATCATGTCTGTCGTTGGTCTCCGAAAAGTACATTAATGTTTGTTGTTGTTGATGTTTAAACTTTCTTTCTTACTCATTGTCTAGTTTGGATAAGACACCAAAACTACTCATTGGCTTGGAAAAAGAATGTGTTTTGGTGTCAGATATAACCTTTGAAACTCCCGCTTCTTTCTGAAAGCAGCATTATGTGATGAGGTGAGAGAGACATCTGAGCTGTAATCTGCAGAACACCACAGCAGCCACAGAGGCAAAAAAAACAACAAAACAACTATTGTTTCAAGGCAACATTTTACTACCGTGAGAGCGCAAAGATAGAACTCAAAATCAGATGAGGGACGTGCATGAAGATACATGTCGTCTATGCTCGAGTCGCAGCAATGGTTAAAAATACACTTTTTTATACAGTTTTTAGTATGTTAGCTGAATGTGAGTGGATGGGGAGGTACAGAGGATGTGCAGGGATATTTATATAAATTTGGAGGTTGTAAGGTTGCTTATGTATATGTAGGGAGGAAAACGTATTTATTTTTATTGCATCTTTATCTATAAATTGCACGTATTTTGATGTATAGTTTTTATTATATGAATTTGGAGGTTGCAAGGCTGTTTACAGGAATATGTAGGCAGGAGAACGTATATATTGTATTTTGATTCATAAATTGTATGCACTTTAATGCATAGAAATGTACAGGGACATCTGCGTCTCCAGGGACTGGAGATGCAAATAGCTATATACTCTTTCTGCAACACATCAGTTACAGACTACTTCTGTTTCTAGGTTTGTGTGCATTGTCCCTGTTAAGTATACAAACAAATAAATACATAAAATGTTGACACGTGGCCAATGTAAGCACCACCCTCTCTGATTTACGTATGAAGTACAGAATAAGAACTTGAGTCATGAGAAAGAGAAATCAGCTGTGTGCGTCATGAGGTGAGAACGGGAACGAGAGTGAGAAGCTGTTCGTTAAAGCAGAGGTGCATGGCACAAATGACACGTTTGAAAATCTTTGTTTGCTTTTTTCTGTACTGGTTCTGAGTATTTGTTCTCATTTAATGTCTACAAATTAGCTCAGTTATATGAATGAATATATATTGTTTGGCCAGTGTAGTCAAATATGGTCTTTTTTTTTTTTTTTTTTGCTTTTGTAGTGAACACTTGAAAGGAATTTGATTAAATCCTTCCTAAAGACTTATAGTAGCTGAAATATCTTAACGCAAATCAGATTTTGACACAAGCCAAAGCTCCTTTAAAAAATAATTCCTCAAAAGCCCTCGAAAGTGAAAGTGTGAATAGACATTGTCTGATTTGATCGTTATTAAATTTGCAGATTTGATTGTACAAATAACTACACTTCCTACAATGACGTGGTATTAATAATAACTTGTTGTTCATACAAGGCACAGCTTTCTTGGACTCTGAGTTGAAATGATCTGGTACTTGCTGGGACCTCCCAGTCTCACCTAACAGGAGCTCATTTTATCTCTCTTGAAAGCACTTTTGGAATAAACCAGCAGCTAATGGGTAACAGGACATGATGGTGAGCTGCTGTGCCTGTAATGATGCGGAGCGACACAGATGCTCTTCAGAGACAGCTGTCTATGCAGAAGTGACTGGATTTAAATACAGTAAACGCATCGTTCATCCAAACTGCTATGAAATTTATGAGGTTTGAGCTGATATAGGCTGTGAAAAGTGGCTCTTCTACTACAGCGGTACTCATTCTGAGCCTAGCTCTCCATACAAAATCTAAACATCTCTTTGATATAATTTTCAGCATATAAGCATGATGCAGGTGCACTTTGATTGCTCACTGTGGTACTTGTCAGAGAAATGAGGCTTGCTGTGTTAATGTCAGTCTGGTGTTCTGGCACATTTGACAAATGCTGTATTTTGTTTGGAAAACAACAACAGCTGATAGATTTGTGAGCAGGCCTGTGGTCTGCTGTTTATCCGAACACTCATTCCTGAACCTCAGCAAGACAGGGGAGCGGAGGAAGTGACAGGATGAGGACGACTAACCCCACCTCCACACACACACGGACAAGCACTGATTCATGCTCCCACCTCTCATAGGAAATAACACTAACTCTAAAAACTGCGTTTGTGTGTGCGCCTCTGTGTTTGCAGACAGTAGGTCTGCAAGGGACGGCTAGAATTTAGAGGCAGCGATGTTTGAGAGCCAAGATCAGTCGAGGTCATCGGAGGCACCATGTGTGTCCTGTGAAGCAGCTCTGTGAGGTGTCGCATGTGTGTTTATGAGAGGAAGACAGGGAGCATAGCAAAGAGGATGCCATTAGATGCAGCATATGTCAGGAGGCTGACATTTTGCTGAGATTAGAGAAAAAAAAATGTCAGGGTCAAAATTCAGCCCAGCAAAAACACAGAAATGTTCATTTGCATATATGAAAACAAATGTCAGAGATCTATTTATAGCATATGAATTATGTGCACACAAAAGCGTCTCCCACCCCCACTCTGATTTCTACCAACTCAACAAGATCTCATTTCATGGGGTGGTTCAGCTGTCCTTGGATTAGTGTTGCCCACTGGAATAGTGTTAACATCAGCGCTCAGATGCTTCCGGTGAATGGACGGAGTGGCTGCATGCTGAGGCAAACGTAGACATAAAAATGGTCAGTGAGCGTAATTCAGTGGGAAGCTGGGTCAGTGTGGCAGACAGAGACAGATGGAGAGGCTGCGGGTTGATCATCTTCACATGAGGGTCTAAATAAAAGAAACAAAACAAAACAGAAAACTGGAGATTCCTTTTGCTCCTGATGTGGACTCTTTGTTCTCTGCTTTCCGCTTTCCACCTTAGAAACTGTTTCTGCAGAGCAGGACAGAATATTTTCTGTGCCAGAGGAAGCTTTCTGAGGTCTGGATGTGTTTATGTTGAGAGTAAGAATAAGCTCAGCACTGCTGTGACTCAGCTGCATGTGACCCTGCGCTGGGAAACATCATGTTTTCTGTGACAGAAAAGCCTGCATGTGACCCGGTGAAGCTGGAGAGAGCAGGGTGTTTGCAGACTTGGGGTCATAACTTCTGTCATGGCTTTGCATTGTGCTGCCACAACAAGGAAGTAACGTAACAAAGACAAAAGGATCCATGTTGTCGGCATAGTGGTGCAAGTGGGTGATGAAGAAAACCATGCATGTGCTTATGTTAAGCAGCAGATAAACATCTGAGCTCCAGCTCAACTCCAGCTGCTGTTGCAAGCACTGCTGGATGTCATAAGATGTTCCTGAGATTTTCTTCTTTGCATCTGTTTTTCGTTCTTTGCAGTCAGTCTGTCAGTGCACGTGTGCGAGAGGGAGAGAAATAAAGCTGGAACTGTGTAACACACTGGAAGCAGATGGAGTGTGAAGCTTCAGGCAGAGCTCAGGGTCACAAGAAGATGATAAGATGTACAGAGAATATATGTCATGAAGGATCACAAGTAATGTCCAATGTGCTCCCTGTAGTGTATGTATACTAATTAGCCTTAGAAAAGAATGCATTGTACTGAGGATTTACAGGACATGTTTATATATTAATAAATACTTTCTATTTATTTATTTAAATCCCACACAATTAAAAGTAATGCCAGTAACCTAGTATAAAGTCAAGACAGCTATGGGGAAGCATCTGCTGGGATACTGAAATAAACACACACGATGGCAATGAAGTCCCAGAAAGGTTATGGTAGGAGTTTTTTTTTTTTTTTTTTTTTAAATCAATTGTGTGCACGTGTGTGTGTTTTGGCTGCAGTGTCTCTGGCCCACACGAACAGCTGATGTGTTCCTGGATAGATGGAAGGGATGTATAAAATGGCACTTTATGAGTTCCATGTACTGCTCTGCAGGCCAGTTTCTGACAGATTCCAGCTGCTGGTTGTCGGCACAGCTGCTCTACACATGCCCAGTGAGGAGCGCTGTTCCTGGACATAGGTCCTGCTTGGACTTACAGGAGCCTGCAAAAAAGTATTTACCCTCTTAGGTATCGTTTTCCTTGTGAAAAGGTGAAACATCCAAGAAAATAACATGAAGGGGCGAGAAAAAGAGTAGCCCCAAAGACTGTGGAGCCCCCTTTTGGACTTTCAACTGCACTATAGGAGTTTGAGTAATTAGGTCTCTTGTTCTGGGCTTTTTAGCACCAATACAAAGTCAGTTTGACCAGCATTACTGGTAATAAGTCACATTTCTTCTGTGTGAAATCTGGACTCTGTCAGTGCTGTTTTTTGTCGCCTTATGGACCATGGCTCTCTGCACTTTGACCGGATAAAATACCCTCTCTGGGATGGAGGTGAGGTGTTGGCTGAAGAAGGGGAGTTCAAATATCTTGGGAATCTTTTTCATGAATGAGATAAGAATGAAAGTGGAGATTAAAAGATCATTAGCGTAGTAAAGTGCAGTCCAGTAATGCAGCCTCTCTGTTTATCCTTCTATGTTCCTACTCTCTTCTACAGCCACAACCCCTCTTCAGTCATGGAGGACCTGGGGTGGAGTTTTGTTTCTTTTACTTAGAGAGGAGCTAGCTGAGGTGGTTTAGAAATCTGGTTAGGATTCTTCTGGGGCCCCAGGTGTTGCTTATGTCCAAACTCAAAGGTTCTATCTTTGGGAAAACCTTGGCAATTCATTTTTTTTCTTTAAGTTCACCTCATCAATGTGGAAGAACTGGTTAAGCTCCATCCATCCATCCATCCATCCATCCATCCATCCATCCATCCATCCATCACCTTTCACATACTCACTTTTGTGTTGTGGGGGGCAGCAGCAGGAGCAGAGAGGCTCAGACCTCTCCACCTCAGGCTAACTGCTTCAGTGTGCGAGAGACAAAATCTCTCCAGCATGTCCTTGGTCTGCCCCTCTGGGCCTCCTCCTGGAACAGCTCACAGGGAAGATGTCGAGGGGGCATCTGAACCAGATGCCTGAACCACCTCAACTGGCTCCTCTCAGTGTAAAGGAGCAGCAATTCTGACTAAACGTCTCACCCTGTCTCTAAGGGAGAGACCAGCCACTGTACAGAGTCTAGCTCTTTTGCATAAAATCCAAGTAGACTAGTCCACTTTCTGTCTGTGGTACTTTGATTGTAAGGTCAAAGTGTGGAGAAGATGTGGTGCTGCTGCACTGACTGAAATCTTCAGCAGTCCTAAACAAAAAACTGTTGGCAGAGAAAATTTGGCAAAACCTTCATGAATGAAACCCACATACTCAGTTCTGCTGCTCATCCCACAAATGCATGTTCCTTACAAATGTGGCATCATTTAAAAGGCAAATAAACAGGCTTTCCAACGGTCTAAGATTTATTACCAACAAGCATTGCTACAACAAAGAAATAATCTACCAAATAACCTACGTCAAGTCGCTACGGTGTGAATACAATTTTCCAAGTTTTCAGAATAATTTGTTCAGTATGTTTGCAAAGTCATTAAGTCCACATCTACCTCTATTTAATAATGTGGATTTGGACTTTATGTGGATGTTTTTACAGATGCATATATTATAAAACTGCAGCCGAGTGTGAAAGAAAATCCTTCAAAGCAAAGTATAAAACCCAGGGCAGAGTGTTAATGAACACTGGAAAACTGGAGACCTCTCTGCTAGAAAGTGCACATAAACAAGTTTGAAATCATGCATGTTTGTTGTCTAAATAGCAAAACCTTCATCAGTCTCAGCCACTCCTCAGAGCCCCATCCTCACTGGCCTTTCATGCATCTCTAGCCACTTGAGAGGTCATCTCCCCCTTCACTTCCCAGCTTACATTCTTCTCATCCTCCTCTCACTGCTTATTGTTTGCATCTATTCATGAAGGAGAATTTTA
This sequence comes from Arrhamphus sclerolepis, assembly GCA_037176975.1. Classification (NCBI taxonomy): domain Eukaryota; kingdom Metazoa; phylum Chordata; class Actinopteri; order Beloniformes; family Hemiramphidae; genus Arrhamphus; species Arrhamphus sclerolepis. The sequence continues at coordinate 18,325,169 of JBAMYA010000018.1, read as the reverse complement.
CGGTTTTTCTCATTCCACTTAAGCTCAGCCAGCACCCATTGTGTTATGATGTTTCTCTCAGGCAAGAGGTCTAAATCAGGCAGTGGAGACGAGTAAGGGAGGGAGGACAGCAGGGATTTTAACGAGGGAAGGTAGGAAGGGGGTGGCTAAGAATGAAGGGTTAGACCAGGGGAGTAACAGAGTAGGAGAGAAGGGAAAGAAGTATGAGTTTAACAAAAAGTGAAAGGAGTCATCACAGCCCCTGAGCGCCCTGAGCATCCAGCCATATGCTCATAATGTGGACTTCTATAATAAATGTGATCATCTGTCTTCTAAAACGTCTCTAATCAAAAGCCTGTTTTCCTTATATAACATGCAGATTCTCCCTTTTCATATGTCCAGCATACCAATGATATCTATGTCTCCCCCACGCAGTGATTTTGTAGCCCGGCGGTTACAGGCATGGCACTAAAGCCCCAACATTTCCAAGATTTAAAGCCCCCAGAGCTACTTACACTAATACAAGTCCATGTTTTTGAACGCACAGAAGCGGAGCATGTCGGTGTTAAGACAAGCATACATGGAGATAGGAGTTGCATTTGATGTCGGCCTGCTTCTTTAAAGTGGCTTTAGCAGGTCGGCTGTGGTTTATGAGAAAATAAAGCAGTCTTAATGCACAGTACATGGATTAAACAATACTTGTTCAATCACTGAAATGCTACAGACACCAGAGTCTCAATGAAGACCACATAGTCAAGCCTTTATGGTACAGTATAACAATATATCCAAACACGGCACATGTAGAAACTGAGAAACCTTTATATTTATACTGAAAATCAAGTATAACAGCATCCACTCTTTTGAACATTGCTGCAGGGATTTGCTCCACAAACAACGTGTTGGATGATGAAGGTGATGGATGCACCAGTGATGGATGATGAAGGTGTTGGGTCAAGACAAGCCCAGGGCTGCATGCAGGAATGTAATCAAAGTATTCTCATGTTGAAGCAGAAAAGGACTTTCCCAAATGTAGTCGCAAAGTGTCATGTGTGCACTTGTTTTAAAACACAACCAGGGATGATTTAAAGCAACACCATGTAAGATTGTGCTCTTTAGCACCCCGTCTGGTTGAGAAGCGCAATTGTCTGTTTATGCTGTTGTAAATGTTGCCTCCCTCCCCTGGGTTCTATTACGAAATAAACAATGAACCGGTGAGCAAATACTGATTACTAACATTGATAACTACAGAACAGAATAATACAGCCTAATATCAACCAAACTCAAACACACAGGACGTAGAAGTTAAGGAAATAAGTACTGGTTAGAGACCTGAACTGGCAACCGGAGGGTCGCCGGTTCAATCCCCGGCCGGTACCAATGATGTTGGCAGGGGGGAGTGCCTGAACAAGTGCTTCCCCACGTCCACATCCATGGATGAGGTGCCCCTGAGCAAGGCACCTGAAACCCCTGCCTGCTCCACGGGCACCGCACCGTGGCGGCCCACTGCACTGGGTCTAATAGCCCAGGTGGGTTAAATGCAGAGAATGAATTTCCCCACAGGGGTTAATAATAGTATATAAAAATAAATAAATCATAATAATCCAATAGCAGCAAAGCTAGGATGCTATCCAGCTAGTAGCCGTCTGGTCTCAGCTCATGCCACCAAGTTGTGCCGGTCCAATACTGAGTCATCTACGGGATCTTGCTGACCGCACTCTCTCTTTTTCTCTCTCTCTTTTTCTTGTCTCTTAACTTGCCTCGCTCTCTCTACCATGATGTTTGTAGTACATTGGGTAGCTTCTTCTTATAGTTAGCATCTGGCTAACTCCACATAGTAAACACTAACTATGGTTGCCATGTCAGATTATTATAAGTGAGTGTGAGTTCCTTCTCTTTGTGTAAATTTGCTTCCAAATATTGGTCTGCTTCTCTGTTTTAGTTGTGGACATATTACATGTTTCTGCAATTGTTGTAGGGGGTGTTTCATGTTCTGCTGTGTTACTTCAGAAAATTTTAATCTAATAGAGATTAATAAATGTTACTGTCCTAATGTACTTCTGATTAAGAGGGAGAATTGCAAAAAGCTCACAGTTCCCAGAAAGGAAAGACAATTTGAAATCTTTGAATTAGATCGAACAATTCCGGTTTTCCATTTTACATCTGAAGGAATCACACTCCTCAGCCTCCACAGAACGCCCATACTGGGGAGGGAGAGGAGTGCTGGAGAGGACATTCTGGTCAATAGTCGAACATCGGATTCAGGATCGGTGCAGCGTCTGCAGTAAAAGTACATGGTTATATGAATGGTGAATATGATTTTCACTACTTGTATACTTTGAAACCCCACTTTGCTGACTGCTTTGACTTTTGTGCAGGTTTTTGACCCTCTCTCTTTAAGAGATGGCTTAATCCCAAGTTTTCACCAGAACTGACATTCTGATTCTCTGTTTTTTGTTTTCTCTTGTCAGCGCAAAGTAAGTAGAAGGATCTAGAGGCAAAATTTAAGATACAGAAGAAGCTGAGAGGAAAACCTTTACTAAGGAATGCACAAACCAGTACAGACTTCATTTCAAAGCCAAACATTACTGGTGAAAATATAAAACAGAAGGAACTGAAATGAACTGAAAGTCTTGTATGAATTGTTTTCTCTGGGTTTAGTGTTGCTCAGAAACACATAGGCTGTATTCTGGCTTGTTATGAGCATCACAGAAAAATAAATATTCAGTTTGATGAGGTTCAGCTCTGAATATAACACCACGTTGTGACAGCATTCAGAGCAAAGCCTGACACATTTGGTGTTAAGTTTTTTAATTTGTTTTTCTCATTTCCTTATCTGGTCGTCATTTTGGAGGAAGCTGCAGATCATTTTGTGCATTTTTTCACACTTTTTTTAAAATATTTTTTCACAGCCTATTTCAGTTCTCTGATCATTTTTATTTCATGTTTCTCACATTCAATCTGTGCATTTTTCTGCTGTGAATTCTGTCACAGAACCTGTCTCCCAGCAGCTTTTTTTTCACACTTTAAACCATGCCAACATGTTGCTTAATCATAATAATAATCCCAGTCCAGCCTCCTTCTTTTCACTTACCCCTTCTTTTCCTCCTGCATGTCTTTCCTCTCAGTTGAAAGACACCTTTCCACGTATGACTCTGAAGCAAGCGAATTCTGCTTGAATAAAACACAATAATTTGTTATGATGTAAAAGCACAAGATAATAGATGCCTTTTATATGTACAGCTGTGTTTAAAATAATAGCAGTGAGTAAAGATCATATTTATTTCCATTCATTGGGAACACTGCACATTATATTTTACATCAAAACATGAAGAAAAAGTATCAATATTTTAATTTTCATATTTTGTTTTACAGAAAATGAAGGGAAAAATTATATTGGGCTGTTAAAAAAATGGCAGTGTCTGCATTTTTCATTGCAAACTCAAATATTTACTCAATTAACTGAAAAAAATGTTAAAATTTAGCATTCCTGTGAACCACTAAGCTAAGATTTTGTTGTATGACCACTGTTTTTGTGCTGCATGGAGTCGACCAAGTTCTGGCACCTAAATGTCATGAAGTGTGGGTTATATGGTGGAGGACCCAAATGCAGGAGAGCAGGCAGGAGTATCCAAAACTGATACTTAATAAAGCAAACCAAAAACTCTGCAACAGCAGGAAAACACAAAAAAGGAACTGGAACCAGAAGAACTCCAAACAAAGTCAGGAAAAAAACCACTCACTCACTCACTCACTCACTCACTCACTCACTCACTCACTCACTCACTTACTCACTCACTCACAGGTAACTTCAGACCGTCTCTGATCTCCCTGGACCTGATCATTGGCCGATTCTTTGCCATTCTTGCAATTGATCCATTTGAACGCTAGTCTTCCATTTTCTTCCACGTCTCTCTGGTTTAACTTTCGCTTTTAAAGCGCTGGAGGTCATTTTAGCCGAGCAGCCCGTCATTTTCTGCACTTCTTTTTATGTTTTCTCCTCTCCAATCAACTTTTTAATTAAAGCACACTGTTCTTCTGAAGAATGTCTGGCGTGACCCATCTTTCTCAGGTTATCAGAGAGAATTTCATGGACAACATGTGCTGGCTTCATCCTTAAATAAGGGCCACCTGAATGACAACTGTTTCTTCACATAATAAATGACCTCAATGACTGAACTCCAGCTGCTATTATTTTGAACACGCCCCTTTCACTTAATTATTCAATTACACAGATTCAGGAGCATTCATATCATGAATGTTGGGTCTCTTGGTTTCTCTGACTCTACTACACCTACTGCTAAATTATTTGTCAGGTAACAATATGATTTATACCAAAAACAGTGATTGATCTGGTTAGTCATGCTGGACTGCTATTATTTTGAACACAACTGTATGTATATCATTCACAATCACACAAAGTGATCCATGCTTTACCTTCGAAGTGAGGAAAACTGTGAAAACATATTCCATGCATGAGATAATAGTTCTTAATAATCCTTTTGAATTAATTTTAGTAACGTTAAAATCGATAATAGTGGTCATATGTTCACCTTCACCCTTCATGTGGCATCTGTACATGCAGACTACATGCAGAGGTGCGACCACACAGATGCAGGTCTGCATCTTCTCATGTTTTATAGTGTTTTTTATTTTATTTTATCTTTAAACAGTAGAGGGAACAGTAAGCTGAAGTCCACTCCTATAGTCCTTAAATCACTGAAAGGAAAAATTACATTTCATAGTAACATCTCCTTCCAAAAACTGTTTCACGGTAACATCTCTTTCCAAAAACTGTGTCCCAATTCTTCGGGATAATCCACAGATTTTGCTGTCAAGTTTCCATCTGAACTACTTTCTAGTGCAGAATCAGCCCCTCTGAAACTGGTTCACAGTGGCTTCTGTGGATTATCCTGTGAAGCTGAGGTACTGAGGTGCGGTTTCTGGAAAGGGATGTTTCATTACAATTCTTTTAATGCAACATTTCATTTGTCAGCGCCACAAATGAAATTCCATCTGCTTCCCCTGTACTCGGATGCAGGCAGAGAACCCAGAGGGAGATGTACCTCTCACTCTTTCACAGCCTTGGCAAATAAAATCTAAATTTCCTCTCTCTGCTATAGTGACACAAATTAGGTTCAATGCAGCTTTAAACATAAAGCTTAAATGGTCTTCTCATGCGCTAAATCAGGGCCATTATATTCATCTCATGTGGAAGCACTTGATGTTAGCTGGGGGGACAGTTGCCATGCTGCCATGTGGCGTAGTTCAACACCTCCCAGACAGCCTGCAGGGCATCAAACTATGTCTGCTGGGCCGACTCGCTTGCCACCGTATGGTGCCACGCTGCTGTGACCCCACCTGTCTGTTGCATCTCAGGTCAACATCTGATGCAGGTGGAAATAAAATCAGAAAGGATGATAAGAATGTCTGCAGAGGTTTTTTTTTTTTTTTCTGATACAGAATGAGTACTTTTCTCTTCTAATGTGATTACAGCGATATTTTGTATAGGGGACATCTCCCTCACACATTTCCTTAGAGCAGGCATCCCAGTGACACGTTAATGGCATCATCTCATCCTGTGAATGAATTTAAGAGCTCGCTTAATGTACATGTTATAGTTTGCCTCTGGGCGCATTCGTCTGATGAATCTTATCCGTGTCTGCAGAAACAAAAGGTGTAACACTCGGCTGCTGGAGATCAACAAGCATGAGTGATGCTGTACATAAGCCCATCTAGCTCCCAATCCCACACAGCCTCCTAATCCTTGGAGATCAAGAGTAACTGGGCTGGAAGTGAGACTGGGCAGAAGCCAGCATGATGCTTTCGGTGATGTTGACTCACACTGTGACTGCTCCCGGCTCACGACAACCACAGAAAGTCACGCCTGTCTAACCTTTTGCTGTTGCTGCCTCAAATTTATTCATATTTGTGTTCAACAGCAAAACATTTGCCATTCCACCTTGAATTGAGATTTCTATGTTTTTTTTTTCTATTCAGTCACAGATATTATACTTTGTAACAGAAAATACTGTTTTGGACAGGCTTAACATAAATGTTTGTAGAGGAAGCTTATGTGTCAGGTTTGTCTGCAGTTGTAAAGCCAAACCTGACATGTGTGTTTATGGTATACATACACATGAAGGCTTTCTATGCAAGTATGCGTAATACATTCTCTACGGAGAACTGTTAATATTCACTGTGAATTGGTCAAGTAGACAGTAACATGAAGCGAACATGGGCAGGAGGCAGGGAGCATGAACATGAGTCTATTTTTAAATCAGCCAGTGTGAGTAATGCTTTTTTTCTCTCTGCATTTGACTGAGAAGGTTTCCTTTCAATTGCATGTGCTCTTATTAAACAAATACAGCTTATTGGATCCTTTTTTGTGTCCCCGTGTTGCAAGTGAAGATGAATATCATCTGACTTGAAGTTATTTCACTGAGTATTTTTTTTTGTGTGTGTGTGTGTGTGTGTGTGTGTGATAATTCACAGATTTTTTTTTGTTTATTTGTTTGCATGTTTTAGAAGACCTGGCAGGAAGCCACAGCATTTGTGAGATACTGGCTTATATTATTTTATTATGTTGTCTGCATCATCATTTTGGTATAAAAAGACTTTATTTCATTATGGAAACCCAGAGTTCATATTACTTTTTCTTTTTGTTTGGCATTAGTAATAGCATTAAGCTTTACTGTTTTGGATTTTGTTATCTGCACCACTCTCATTCTTGAACCAATTCACACAACCTGTTGAAATGTCCTTGAATCTTTTGCTTGCTTGAGCAAAGAAGTCACATCTGCACTGCAACTGCTTTGGGTGGTTTGTTTGGCAATATCATTTGAACGTCATGGCCTGTCACATGAGTAGCATCTGTCCTTTCCACATCTTTCTCAGACCTTATTTACCTGCAAATCTAGATTATATCAGCTTTGTTTCTGCCTCACTGTCTTGATAAAGTCCCCTGGTGTTGTTGCCTTAATACCAGCTGATCTTTCTGATGTCACACCATTCATTAGGTGTCATCAGCACACATTCCTCCCATACATTTGGTTCATTAGCTGTCTACATCTGTCAGCATCTATCCATCCATCCACTCCCACTTATCAGGTTTGGGCCACAGGGGCCACAGAGGCCTGAGCAGAGACACCCAGGCCTCCCTTAACCACCTCCTTCAGTTCTACAAGGACTGGTTGGTTGGTTCACGCACAACCAACTACGCTGCCACCTGTATGTGCATGAAACACCTTTCCAGAAGAGGCATCTGAACCAGATGCCCATCCATCCATCCATCCATCCATCCATTTCTTGTCTTAGGGAATTTGATTGCCCCTAAGCCAGCTTTCATGGGGTGAAAGGTGGGAGACCACCAATGAACATCAGTTCATTGCAGGATTACATTCCATTCAAATTCAATTCAGTTTAAAGCAATTTAGTTGATCAATCTTTATTTAATCAGTTGATTATTGAATTAAATGTTGCTACAGTCAGTCTTATAGAGGAACTATAGAGAGTTAATGTACTGTCATATGTTGTTGCTGTGGAAAAGAAAGATGATGTACTGATATGTTGGAGGAAAGTATTTGACTGATGATATTCAGCTTCTAGAGAGGATCCAGAGTTTTTGTTCATCATGATTTTCATTTCTGTTTATAGATGACAGCAGATGAATTGACACTCTCCACCACAATCTTATGGAGGATAAACAATATTTTGCTGCAAACATTGAAGGAGCTTCACAGAACCCTGTCTTCTTGTAGACATTATCAGTGTCATGTCTCCAGTCCAGTATGTTGTGCAGATGAGCACCAAGGTTTCATTGCTCCTCCATGACCTCCACCTATTCCTCCAGGTAGGAAATAGTGTTGATCTTATTTTTTGGTTCTCCTAAAAAACACAATTATCTGCTTTGTTTTGTTCATGTTCAAGATGTAGTGAGAAGTGGAATAGTTAGAGTACAGGTCCCAGTGGTGCTTCTGTGCTGCTGACCACCCAGTCAGATGTACAACAATTCATTTTAACAAACTGTTTGTTTGCCAGGTGGTTGTAATCCAGGTGATTGTGTTTTTAACAAGTCCATGGGCACTAAGTGCACTGCCTACTGGTCACAACTAATAATAAGGAGCTGAACTTAAGAAACTAACAGAACTCAAGGTTTTAAAGTCATGCACAAAGAAATGGCTGAAGCAAGTCTGTTAAAACTAACTGTGCAGTTTACATTTCTCTGTCATGTCCACACGTAAACATCATACATACATATGCATACATACACCTCAAACCTAAAATGTTACAAATGTTTATTTTCTGACTTCTGTTATTGTTGAAGAACAACAGCTTATTGCATTGATTTGTTTCATTGGCTGTAGCATTTTAAAATTCCATATCTTGTTAAATCTGTTTTAATCTTGGATGCCTAACCAGGGACAAAGGTTGCAAATTAGCTTTTGCTAGAAACCTGCATGCAGGCCATTTACTTTATATTTTTTTATGAAGCAATGCTTAATGCATATGTCCATGTCAGATAAACCAAAAAATATATAAATAATATAATAGAGACAAAATCAGCTGTCAGTGTTAACAGAAACATTAATGTCTCTAAATCTGTCTCATGTGGACAAACATCCTACACGTCTGTCCTCTGCACTGACACCTCCCTCTGAGCCACAAGAGAGTAAAGCTCCCCTGGACTCAAACAACCGTTCCAAATGCTAACCAACATGCAAAGCACACTTTGAGAACAGTTTGATCATCAAGAAAGTGGGTTGCAAATCAATCATATTGATCATGCATGCTGTGTAACTTCAACATTGCTGAGACCTTTAGAGGAGATTACAAGTCGACACCCATGAGTCTTCAACCTTTTATCCATACCGGGAATGCTGACAGTGATGAAAGCACATCACAGAACAGCATATCAGCCTTAAATCTAATGTAATTAGCAATAAAAACATCTGCTCTCACTATTTATGTCTGGAAGATCTTGTTTTGAAGCTCAGCAGTCATAACATGTCACAATCTTAGGCTGCTAGTCCTCTTTACTGAAATGTTTGAATTTTTAAGCCCATGTGTGTTTTAATACAAATCATCTTAGATTAAAGCCTCCTGCTGTGTACCTGCTAAAACACATGTAGTCAGGGTTTAGTGATAATCCATAAAAATGTGATTGGACACTGGGCTTTGAAAAGATCCTATGGGTGTGGATATCAAAAGCAAAAAGATAGAAGTTGATGCTGAAACATGCTGGTTAGGCAAATTCTTTCCCTTTATTCAATTTCACAGAGATTACGTTTTTGATCTCATTCGTTGTGTTTTGTTTCAATCTATTCACCGGTGGCAGCTTTGAAGTCGGAGTGAGATTTTAAAGCAAGGCAGGTAGAGGGTAACAGGACCTCTTTAAGCCTGTGACAAAAAGACAGTGAGACACGCTCTGTCACCCCTGATCCACAGGGAAGGTAAAAGTAGGCCAGGCTCCGTGTCACACTGCTGTAAGGATCAGGATGCTGAAGTTGTTGATTTGTGATCAAAGTTGTTTCTCACACTTTGGTTGTCAAGGATCTCACAGATGCATGTTTAAAATACTCTTCACAAACACATAAATGTGGGTCATGTTTTTATACATGATGGTTTCCATCCAGAAACAAATCATAATTTCTTGTGATAAAAGCTGAACTCTTCACCCAGCCTATCACATCAAACACACACTAACACAAACGACAGAAAGTAACAGAGGAAATCTTGTAGGGCCTATTAGGCATTAGACACTGATATTGTGATAGCACTTATAGATAAGAACGGAGGTAGCTTAAGCAACATGAGAGAAAAAATGTGCTCTGCTTATTTTCCTGTCCTGTTTTCAGTCTGCATCAAACAGACTTCAGCTATGCGACTCATCATTTCTGAATGATTAGGCCACTGAACCACAATCTTGCGAATGACCGACAGTCATTTCACTAATTTGCAATTAGGAAGCCCTTATGAGTTGACAAACTCCGGATTGGGCTCCGGCGCCTACGTGACCCTGAGAAATACAGAGACACCAAAACAGCCAGGAGAAACTGAGGCTCGTCACGTGTTGTTTGAGTTCTGTTGGAGTCCACGGCGAGTCATAATCAGACGGCGAATCACGGGATCCCGCGCAGCCCACGATGCAGAGCTCACTCCCAGTCCGGCGGTGCTGCCTGGGATTGGGTGGAGGGAGTGGTGGCTGCGGACGGAGTGACAGGATTGGTAGAGTTCAGCGCCAAACTTGTTCGCGCACAGCATAGCCGCTCCTTCCGTCCTTCACGGCGCGGAGCTGTCCAAGTCCGGTGGTGCTGAAACTGCCAGTTTCCGACACACCGTCGGGATAATTTTCCAATAACCAGGGCTCGTTTGCTTCCATCCAGATTCTGAAAGTAACTCACTCTATGTGAGAAACCGTAAAACGCCTGGTTTAAACGTTACTTGGCTACCTTTTATCCTTCACTACCGCTCTGTCCAAGAGCGCACCGAGCCGTTACCTCTAGCCGACCAGACCGAGGACTTTCTGGACCGCAGTCATGGCTTTCATGATCAAACACATGGTAGGAGGACAGCTGAAGAACCTGACAGGTGGACTGACGGAGGAGAAATCCGAAGGAGAGAAATCGGAAGCCGCCGCGCAGGGGATGACTCAAGAGGAATTTGAACAATATCAGCAACAGTTAGAGGAGGAAAAGTAAGACAATGGTTAAAGTTTGTTGTTGTGCACATGCAATAAGAAGCGATGATGTTGACCATAAAAAACGACTGAACCTCGGCATGTTTTTAAAGTGCGTAATTGTGTGTAAATGGCAGAGAGCTCTCAGTGCGCCGCGCGCTTTTTTACGCACCAATGCGATAATAGGTGCGCTCCACACACAGCTGCTCCTCTCGCCCAGGGAGCTCTCCGTCTCTGAGCACATATCTGAAGCCATTTTAAATGTGGACTTTCTAAACGCATTGTTTTATTCAAATATCTGTGAAAATGTATGCCTTCGAAAAGAAAATTATCCAACTGTAGGGCTGATTATTCTGTCAAATTAAGTTGTAAAATCAAAGAGAAAAAACATTATAATGTTGATTTAGAGACATGTGGATTTTAATCAATATCATTATTTAAGTTATTACTCAAGTTAGTGTTGCGAATTATAGACTACCTTATATTTTTTACTTAAAATTCAGAATTTATTGTTTTAAATGTATTCATCTGTATCACATGTAAAATCACATTTTTAAATATTTCTTTTCAGTAATTTTTTTATATTCATGGTTTCTTTTTAGTCTCCTTAGCGCATGTAAGGACAAAACACCAGTCAACAACAAGGTCGTTCTGACAAACATTGTTCCCCCAACAGACAGTAGCTCACTACTGATTAGTGTGATCCTTCCCTCAGAGCAGAACTTTACAACCCTACATCAGACAACCACTCCTGGCTAAAAAGTTACTTACCACTGATACATAATATGAAAGGTTTCAGATCAAGAAAGAAGAGAAAACAACACTTTGTGAGCTTTGCTCTCATGAAGAAATCTCTCAAATCATCAGCTCACACCTTTGATGAACACTTCTGTTCAAACTGTCTCATAGCACTTTATGCAGACATTTTAAGACTGAGTAGGATGGGGGGTTTTTCCTAACACTGGACTTGACTCATCCACTGAGCTCAGCAGGGGGCATGGCAAGATCCTACTGACCTCCAGTGGAAAAGAGTTATTGGTCAAAGGTGCTGAATGTGAGCATAGATTACTGAAGCCTGTTCTTCCGAGATTAAGTCAGAATGAAGCCGTGGGCGGGGACTGCTCACACTGTCATGTCACATGTAAGCATTTTATTCCCCTCAGCACTAGGGCCACAGTGACAACCCTGGTTATTTGATGCCCTTCAGAGGGGGAAACACAAAGCTGCTCGTTGGCTGCAAATGAGTGCTACATGGCCTTCGGTGCTTGGCTGGCTCATGTTAATCCAAACTGAACTCCAGGTCATGAGTGCTGCATCTACCCATAAAACGACCTTACTCTGACAGGGCGAATGCTACCATTTCTTTCTGAACAGAGCTTTAGTTCTCCAGTGATGCCCAGCATTTAGATAATTATGCTGATTTGATCCAATTAAAAAAAAAAAAAAAGAAATCAGTGTCGAATTTAATTCAGTGGAAACCATCTTGTGATAAGACTCTGTTGTAATTCAATGACGATAACAAAATTATTTATTCTTCTTTATCGCTATATTCTTGCCATGCTTTACTGATGCCATTCATTAATGGCCGTCAATTTAATGTTACATGTGACTTTCAGCAAATTTATCTATTAATGGGGTCAATTATGTCGATGCTGTTATCATTCCATGGGTCTGAAGTGGGAACACACTGACAGCTACCTACTGCCTGCCCTCTGCTGGAGGCATCACATAGTGTTTGATGGATTGTTTATGAAATTGAGTTGGAATGAACAAATGACAGCAAACACATACTCCGCCATATGGTTTCTCCAAAACAGCCACTTAGAAATCTAGGAATACTTCAATACTTATCCTGGATAACATTTTCATAGACACCCCAAACTCTCAGGCTACTTTTACCAAGGCCTCAGACTTTATTAGACTTATGGCTATGGCTTATGAAATGTCTGCTTGCAAAACCTTATCCTAACAGTCAGTGGCTGCATACTCCTTTAAGGAGCTGCCTAGCACTCTAATGATTAATGTATTTGTCATCAAGGTGGCTTCTGTGGAACCAAGAAAGCATTCAAAATGAACTGTTAGCTGGAAAGGCTATCTAAAACCTCTGTGTGATTCTCATATAGAAGATTAGCCACTACATTTCTTGTCTCCTACCCATAAATTTGTGCAATAAACATTTACAAAGAAACCAAGATGATACATCCATATCCTGCTCGGTAGCTAGAAAAAAGTTGCAGTTCCTCCACAGATTACATGGTGCTGGCTCCAAAAGTGTCCCAGTCTTGGTTCAGTCCCACGTTGAAATGTCCAAATTTTCAGCAGCAATAAACATAAATATTTACATTGTCTTGACTTGACTTTTGAGTAATGGAGAAACACCTAACAGAGGATAATTATTCCTTTTGTTCAAGATAATATGGCTTGTTGTGCTGCAAGGACTAGTGGATCACTGCTGAGGCCCGCGGTTGTTCGTCCCTCCACTCAGGGACCTTTGTTGGTCAGCTCGGTCAATCCATGTGGCCGTGACTGGTCTGGGTTTGCAAGTGGCAAGCTGGTCAGCTATTGGTCCCAGCAGCTTACTTCAGCTCTAGCAAACCTTCTTTCAGATGTTGTATCAAGAGCAAAATTTGAAATAAGGATATTTGGAAGGAGGTGATCAGAATGAATGTAGGGTGACATTAATTAGAACCATAGACTAGCATAAATTAAGCCAGCCAAGCTAAAATAGCAAACCTGCAGTAACTAAGCCAGTTTCTACACCTGCTTGTTCCGCCTATTTGCCCATTTTTGGATAAACCAGGGAAAGACAAAAAGGGCTTCAAAAGCATTCTTCAGAAAACCTATGGGTAATGACACAGCTCTTTTCATGCAATCAATGGAAGGAGCAAAAAAAAACAAGCTTGATGATTTTGGAAACCAATTCCGTGGACTGAAGAAGCTGAAAATGAATTTGTAGACTACAACAAGACATGTAAAAATTATAAAAATTTTAAAAAAAATCATTCCTAACTGTTCAGCATAATGGTGGACTTATCATGCTTGGGGCTCATGTTGCACCTCACAGAAAGTTAAACAATTTATTACTGAACAGAAGAATGGATCCAGTAATAATTCAGCAAGATCTGGAAGGACAAACGAGTGATCCTCCAGGTCCTCACAGTCCACCATCTTAAACATTGTTAGACATCTGTGGTCAGACCTCAGAGGAGAAGTGAAGCCAAAGAATCTCACTTAATCTGAAATGATCAAATGTTGTTTAGAAAGAAAAAGATAAAAAATCTCTCACACGCAAACAGAAAGCCTCTCAGCTGGCAACTAAGCTTCTGCCGTCAGTAACTGCAGCCAAAGGACGTGTTACTAAGAAGTGACCATGAAGAGTGTCAGTGAAATTAAAAGAGTAATCATCCTTAACACCTTCTGTCTTCTGCGTCTGTCAGCTAGTTTGTTACAGAGGAGAATGCAAGCCTCCTTACACAAATGTCTAATCTTTAACATTTTTTGCCAAAATAACTTAAATAAATTTGGTCTGTGGGTGTACAGATCTTTGCAAGCATCTGTATCCAAGCACATGCTTGTTTTTTTTCTTTTCTTCTGCTTTTTAAACTGTTTTGAAAAGACCGTTTCTGCTCATTTCATCTGGTTGAACACAGCACAGTGCTGCATTGCTCAAGTAAATACAGGTTTGGTCCACAGCTGTGAAGGTGTGGTAGTGACTCAGGATTTAGTCGCTTCCCTCAGTCATCCACATGCCAGAATTGAAATCCTCGGGGGGGGGGGGACTAGCTTCATTTGAGGCTCCAAACATGTCTCATACCTTATGTCAGTCTTATGACAGATATACAACTGCCCATGGAACGGAGAAGACGATTTTTCTAAGCATTTAGACTTATAATTAGTGGCTGTTTTATCATGAAGGAATTCCTGTACAGTACAGCATGTTAAATATTCTGCCTTAAAAACCTAATTTTGTTCCCTTTCTTGCAGACAAGAGCGAGAAGCTGAATTTGCACAGAAGAAAGCTGAAAGAGCCACAGTTAGAAGCCATTTCCGGGATAAGTATAGACTACCAAAGGTAAAAATTAATTAATTCATTAATTAAATAAATGATAATTTTTCTACAAAAAAAAAAAAAAAAATCATATGCTTTTCAAAACAAAGAAATCCTTTCTTGAATTGAATTGAATCCAAAAACATATATTCTTCTATTCTCTCGGGCATGTCTAGATATACGTGTGCGTCTTGTTTCTCGTGTTTCTCCACCTCAGAATGAACTGGACGAGACCCAGATCCAGCAGGCGGGGGAAGATGTGGTGTTACCCACAGAGCTGGCCAAGATGATTGCCGAGGACAACGAGGAGGAGGCGCACAAGCAGTCGGTGCTGGGCCAACTGTCCAACATCCAGAACGTGGACATGGACCAGCTGAAAGACAAAGCCCAGGCCACACTGGAAGACCTCAAAAAGCAAACGGAAAACTGCAGTCTCATGTGATGGGGCCAGCCTGGAGTCTCGGGAGATCAGAGTTTTACTTGTGCAAATATTTGTCAGAGGCAGAGCTGCTCTGGGTGTAGACATTTTCTCAACGCTTTAGTGGAATGTCAGGTGGCACACATGCATAATTACAGTTTTCTAGTGGTGCAAACTTAAACCAGTGCTTATGATTTCTTGGGGTCATCTCACCAACTGGACATAATTATTCTAAATCACAGAAGTCCTGAATGTCATTCATATTCTTCACAAAAATTAACCAACTGCACTCTTCAAAAGAAAAATAGTTGCTCCTCCTTTTGAGGTGTGAAAAAATTAGATTATTTCTGCCGTTTGAGCAACTCCTCCTCTGAGTAAAGTCTGTCCGGCGTGTCAAATCCTTTACTGCCTCCATTCCCCAGCTTCCCTCGCCTCGCTCTCAGAAACTCACGTGACCTTTAATTACACAAAATGATTCTGCAGCAGAGGTCATGGAAATGTGTACTGCATTCCCTTTTTATTTATTAAGTTAATTTTATTTAATTTTATTTTTCATTCCCCCAAAAATACTCAACATCTGATTTCACTGATTAATATGTCACTTTCAATAAGAGGAAATCAGATCTTAGTGTTACGCTAAATTTAGGAAATTTAATTATTTATTCCTAAAATACGAAAGAGCTCTTCTTGGGATTGTTTATAACTTTACTACAAAAGCACCTAATTGCAAAAACAAATAAGTATTTGTTTAGAGCATCAGTATTACTGAACTTTGAGGTATCTTACTAATGTTGCTGCAGTAGTCTTAATCTTTTCCTAGACATGTCATTATGGAGACTTTTTTTTTTTTTTTAAATAGCTTTTTCTGTACTTAAGTGTGCCTTGGACGTAAAAGTTGTCTTCTTTTGAGCTCCAACATCTGAAAGCCACTTTTTCCAAGGATGAACCTCCTTGTTTGTGTGATTCTGCAGGAGACTCCTCATTTTCAGTTCTATAAAAAGCCACTTATAACCAGTCACCGACCTGCAGCGATAGGTAGGTTATGAGTATGTACGTGTACATGTGTGCAGTAATTGTGCTCCCAAATTTAACACAGCATCGATATCACCTAAATTGTGGGTACATCTGTAAATATGCTGCATTTAGAGAGTAAATTAAAAAAAAAAAGAAAGAAAATAGAAAAGCTGCTTGGATGACAGACAAAGGGAATGCTGTAGGAGTCGTATGCCAAAGCCTTTGCTGATAACACTCTGACCAACATAAAGGAAATGTCACAAATATGTCGGACTGGCTCACTGGTGTGTGTGTGTGTGTGTGTGTGTGTCTGTCTGTGTGTATAAGTCCGAGTGAGTCCACACGCAAATATTCATGGTCAGTGGGGTGTAAAGGGTGTCTGATCTTTGCCTACGCTGCTCTGCAGCACGTCGCTCTTCACTGTTTTGTTGTCAACCATCACATGATCTTCAACCCTTCCTTCATCTCATCTCCCTTAAAGTGTCGATAGTGCTGCTTTGTACTGGTGGGTATCGTGTTGTTTAGCCAGTGTGATTTGTCAGTGGTGTCTTTGTAAAAAAAAAAAAAAAGTAATAAT